>OMNV01011855.1:0-12469 GCA_900303265.1 Brotula barbata | reverse complement strand
GAGTCTTAATTGTGCCCCGCAGCGCTCTCCTCAGTCTCCTTTTACGACTCCCCAGCTTAAATATTTGCAAATAAACCAGCAGCAGCACCACATGTTTGTCCGCTCGCTCATTTTCTGCTGATTTGAGCGCTCAAAAGACCACTTAGGCCTCCCCCAGGAACACCACCGAGCGCCCCGATCCAAAAAGGTCCACGACGCGATTCCCCCGTGTTTTTAATAATCGTCGCTCCCCGCGATGACATTTCAACCCCGACCACGCGCGTTATTTTACATCGGCGTCGATTAAATTGCGTTGCGAGAGGGTTACGCAAAGTTTACCCTCCCCTTTCATATGACCCAGGGTGCGAGCGCACAAGCGATTAAAAGTTTTAAACGGTGCAGAGTTTCCAGACGGGGCGGGAGAAATCAAAGCGTGCGTTTTAGACATCAATAAGCGTAGCATGCCAATAACAGCCAGGCAGTGCCGGGGCGAGAGAGGCAAGGCGAGAGTGGAGGCCTGTGCGAAAAGAGCTGACTTCCATTCAAACGGCTGCTCCGCTCCACTGAACAAGCTGAACAAATCAATACCATTCATTTGAAGGCATTTCTGGTTGGATATATCAACAAGTATGGGAGAATGTTATCACTGCTGTGTGTGTGTGTGTGTGTGTGTGTGTGTGTGTGTGTTTGGCGCCTTCACCAAAACAGATTCGGGCCTATTGATATTTGACATTTTTCTCTCTGAAGATTTGCAAAACAAATTCATAAAATACGCTCTTTTATCACGCTGGAAATGTATGGAAATCCATAGGGCGCACTTTAAAGACTGACAGTAAGGCCCCCAAGAAATACACTGCATTTATTGTATTTTGATGAAAATGTGGTTTCTGGATGTCTTCTGCTGGCATGTGAGCAGCTTTCAAACATTCTCCGCGACCCTGGAACAGATGCGTTTTATTGACCATATGGTATTAATTGGGAGTCCTATCGACATTCCGACTCGGAGGAAGCGCTCCCTTTGAATGACAAGCGAGACCATCGATTGGAGGAAATACCAACGGCTACCTGCGACGGCACCACTATTAGCCTCTTCCGGTCCAAAAAAAAACAACAACTCCGAAAGACGAGCATGGCACGTCCGGGGCTCCGAATCGCGTACGTGAAATCAGACGTCGGGGTCCAAAACCCTTTGAGTAAACGCTCTTCGGAATATTGACTTAAGAAACGTGAAGCAGGCATGAAGCGATTAACACGCGGTACTCGTGGGGGTATATTTGCCAAAGTGTGGAAAATGAGATTGCATACATATCATTCTTACCCATTAGACAAGGCAAGGCGCGTTTATTTCTATAGCCCCATTTAGACGCAAAGGCTTTCTGAATGCACGCGGACATTAAAATGAGCGATTATACGTCAAAGAATTTCTGCATCTGGCAGTAAAGTGACATTGCTGCAAGTTATTGTCACGGACTGTCTGCGGTACCTCCTCAGACCACTATGCGGGCCACGGACCACCCATTGAAAACCCCCTGACCTATTTTATGGGCTTGTCTCAGCCTCCTTCCTGGATGCAGGACCCCTTCTCTTTGGCCTTTTTGAGCAAGCGATCAGATAAATCCATCAGAAAAACCAATCAGGAAAACACAGCGCAACATTGATGCCCTGACACAGGATTATGCAGAGACCTTACGACCTTTAGGGTGTGTGCTTCCTGTGTGTGTGTGTGTGTGTGTGTCACTTGGTGAGTAATTGGTATGATTAGTATGCAGACTGAATTCTTCTTCGAATATGATGAGCCAGCAACATCGCTTCTCAACAGCTGCCAACAAGTCAACTACAGGTGAACAACGTCTCTCTGTGTGTGTGTGTGTGTGTGTGTGTGTGTGTGTCTGTATGTGTGTGTGTGTTTGTGTGGCTGAGGAGATAATACTCACACTCATTCAAGAACAAGCACAAAGTGATGTGCCTTAAGCAGATTGTAATTCTCTCACACTTTGGATTATGGTAAGAAAACAACACAAAGGCTTACAGTCCCTGCGATTCTTTTTGCCCAAGAAGCATATTACACCTTTTGATGTGCCTCTTTGAAAAAGGTGGCAAACCCGTCTAAACCTGGGTACGCATATAATGGAGGTCTCAAAATTCATTCTTCGCATCCGTTTGAATACTTTCCCTTTTAAAGGACGAAACAATACATGTTATGTGATCAACCGAGGCCCAAAATCGCCTCCTGTTTGTCCTGAGATACCTGTGGTAATGAGTGAGAACGCTTGAACATCACGTCTAAAGAGACAGAAAATTCAATGAAAAATATGTAAATAAAAGACAGAAAGAAAGTATTCCTACCCTGACGGAAAACACATGAGAAATCTTGACGATGGCAGCAGCCCAAACTGTCCATCCTTAACATTTTCAGTTGTGGGACTAGTCTAAAAGGCTGGGTCTAATTGTCCCCGAGGACGCTAAAATGTCACCGCGCTAGTCCATTTAGCGCTGCCCTCCCACCAGAGAGCCATTGGGTCTTCACAGCCGTAATGGCGTTCACTGCAGCAGCCTCTTAATCCAACCCGAGTCTTCCACAACTCAGCTCTCGGGCACTTACACCCCTCGCCCCCGGTCGGGGAAAAGGGGACGTGACAAGGACAGTGTTTCAGAGTCAATTACAGGTCCGGGAAAATCCCCCGAGACCCGGCAACAGTGTTTGTGACAAAATGGCCTGTCTTCATTCCTTCATAAAGATGCAATTTGCAACACCAAGGAGAGGCTTTTGAGCGGGGAGTGCAGAGTGCATCTCTTAAGAGTGAGGGATCATGGATTCCCCGTAGACGATTCCGTTAGCCCAAATGAATAAATGATGAAATGGACGACCGCGTCGCGCTGTAATGTAAAAGTTGAGTGCAGCGCGGTGAGCCCAGATTGTGCCACGGGATAAAGTACGGCGGATTCGCGCGGAGGTAAAAGAAAACGGAAAAGCCGGCGTGATCCATCGCCTGCACCCTGCAACAAATCCCGCCTCCGCGAAGCTCGTGCCGTCGGTTTTTGTTGACACAGTCGGAGAGAGGTTGGATTTCCTGCGGTCACTCAGGTGTTTTAATGCATTATCTTGTGTTGAACTGCGATGCACGTGTTTCTAATGTGTGTGTGGTGGGCGTGTGTGTACAACAACAAACAAGAGCGCGGTGTTGGGGGACGTGAAGTCAGTGTAAAAGTAGCAAAGATCAAAAGTATGTGAGAGTACGAGTTGGTAGTATCAACGTGTGACAGTTAGAGAAAATGAGAACCAGAGAGTGGCAGATGCTTTCGAAAGCAAACAACAATAAACAAATGACAGCTTCAATAGCAACACCAGATGCTGTTTCATACCGAGTGCACATGTCTAAATTGAAGCCTGATTGTGGATTAGATTTAGGGGAAGATTTGTTTGAATCAACGAGGTGATCCGCCCAGCTGTCGTAACCCTCAGACAGATGCCAAATCGTTCGTATAGGTTCGAACGAACGTCCTTAAACGTTTGCTCGTATCGCTCCGATAAGAAAACGAGGGCCGCGATATCCGGGAAGGTTCTTCCTCGACCGACGTCGTTTACAGGAAGCGTTTCCATCCGGCCCCACTTTGTTTGCCCGAACCTGCAAGTCATGGGAACGTTGTGTTTTACCCTCCGCGTCACCTCACCCTGATGGGCTTTTTACTGTCAATGGGCCTAATAGTCTTTCTCTTTTTTTTTTTTTTGCACTTTTGGTGGTTTTCACACACAGGAGATAGACTTATAGCTTGTCATTGTACCTTTCAAGAAAGCTTTCGACAGTATTTATGTGGTTGGAAAGTCATTGAGTTGAATCTGGGTTCTATGGGAAATTCTGGACGGGGTAATCAAGCATGACAAGCGCTCCCCTTGTCCAGCAGTTATCGTCGGGGCACCCTTGAGCAAATGACTTCAGTGTTCCACTAGAGCGACTCAGTGAATCTATTTATCCTACCAGATCAAATAAACCATGAGAAATGTATATATATGCATGTATGCATGTATGTATGTATGCATGCATATGCGTATGTTCGTATGTATCAGTTCCACGACAATGGCTCCCCGTGGCCGCCGATGTGATTAAAACCCGCATTCGAAAAAGATGCTGGCCTATAATTTTCTATCTGCTGCGTTTCGGTTTTATATGGCAGCCCCACAAAACTGCTATTTCTTTGCGGTCCCACTGGGCCGCCGTTTGACCTCAGCCGTCCTGCAGTCGTACAGTGCTTACTGTAATTGATTTTGATAAGTGCATCAGCTTAAAGCCACAAATATGGATTCCAGTTGGTGGATTTGAGTTTGTCTTGAATTTTAATGACCTGAACGCGCTCCAAATTTACTGACGGATACTGACCTAGGAACCTGAACGCTAACGGCGATATTGACGGCGCTATCGACAAATAAGCTCACAAAAAAACTACTAAAACTAATGTTCCACGCGTAAAATGAATCAGTTCCCCCCCCATAATGTATAAGAGTCGAGCTCGGCTGAAATTCCCCCTGAATGTCCACACACACACATGACTGTTCACATCTGACACACGCAGCCTCCCATTAAACAATTATTTGTTCTTACGCTACGTTTCCGCAAAATTGTGATTCATTCTAAGAATTTGTGCGTTATCTGTTTAAATTTGTAGACAGATACAATCAGTTAGTGGAGCTAATTTAATACAGCACAGAGGTAGAATGTCATTTTGTTTAGTCCATCATGCTGGTTGATTGAATTACCTGATTGAATGAAGACGGAGCGTTCTGCCGCAGTGCCTCGCACCTTTGAAAGATGAGCGTATATTAGCATGAACCATACGTCTTCCATGTAACGTACGGCACGTGTGTGTGTGTGTGTCTGTGTGTGTGCTACGTGGGATATGAATGATACTTTCAATTGAAAGAAGAAAGTCATAACAATGACCGTTTTTTTTATTCTAGGAGATGATTCCGATGTATTAGACAACACAGGAAATGTTAGCATTTCATCTTATAGTTGTGAGGAGAAAACCTATTTAAAGATCAGCTTTCTGTCATGATTTATATGCTCGGTAATGACTCAAAAAGCGCGTTTAATCGTCATGTGGCTCGGCTGCCAAGGCGCGTGTTTATTTTCACAAGTCTCCGAGCAGCATAAACACAGATGACTGTGCGAGCGGGTGAGCGTTTCGGTGCCAAGTCTGGAGAGTTTCGAAAGCGGCAGCAAAAACCAAGCCTGTGTTGTTCTGCATCCAGTCAAGGTATTGCCTTTCATCCGGCAAGGATTCACCCCATTTCATGTCAACAAGGCCCTTTAAGCTCGGAAACTAGCTGGAAAAAAGAGAAAAAAAAAGTCGACGGAAATCGCTGTGATGAGTAGCTGACAGACAAACCTCTTCCCTCAGACAGGAAAAAAGGGGGGAAATGGGGCAGGGATGGCAAAAACACAATCACCCGGCTGTCTCAAAAACCTGCCCCGACCTGTTACTTCTGACAAGATTTATATCTGCGCCCTCTTAAAAGGAAAAAAAAAAAAAAAACCCCATCGCATCAGTTCGCTCAGCCTGAATCAGTGTTTTTAATTCCGCACGATTAAGTAAGACGAACGCCGAGCCGCCGCAGTCGCCTGGAGTCATTGTGTCGAGGCATTCTTCGCCCTTTTGTGAATCCGCTCTCGGACAGGTGACGCCACAGCCGGATGCAGGTGTTGTCTGCTTGTCTCCTGGTCAGACTTGACTAATCCGGGACAGAGGTTTTGGCATTTTGGTCATTCATCCGCTGCCCCTCCTCGTTACTCCCCCTGCCTCGAATGCCTGAGCTTAATCAATCACCAGTGTAAAGAGGAGCGCTGTGTGCAAAGGGAGGGCTCGGAGGGGGAGAGAGAGAGAGCGAGCCGTGGGGTGGGTGTCAGGGACAGGTGGCCGGGGTCGCTCTCTCTCTCTCACCTTGGCAGCTCCTCTCCAAGCACTTTTGACAGGCTTACACGAATCCACCCACCTGCACAAGAGGGGCCGCAGGCACACACACACATACAGAGTGGGAGTTTCTCCCACACAAACTCGAACGTACGCACAAACACACGAGCGCAGCCGTCCGAGCTACCGGCGCTCCCTAGGGGAACGATAGAGCTATGCTAATACATGCCAGTTCATCAATTTAGTCCCCGGAAGCAGCTCGGGCCGTGGACTGTCTGGACCTGCATATTTCTCAAGGTTAAAAAGTTGTCAGGAATAAGACGGTGACTTCTCGGCGTGCGTTTTTCTCCATATCGTGAGCGGAGAATCAATAGCTGGAACGGATTCTGCCGCAGACGAGGTACAAAGCATCTCACGTAGCCAGTGCTTGTCTGTTGTGTTTGTTTTGCTGTCAAGTCGTGGCAATTAAGGTTGTGAATATGAACTTACAAATTATACGGTTTGGCAAACGAGATCCATGTTGACACAGTTTTTGTCCGCTCACGAGCCATGAAATTACACAAATAACCATATTGACGTTTGCGTGTTTGGCTGGGAAAAAAAAAAAAAAAAAAAGTCACCGTTTGCTTTGCCTCAATTATAGATGAGACGCGTTCAAATAGAAGGAAGTTTAAAGAGTGACACAAGAACCCGAGCGACGACGCACAAACAATGATAGGAATTAGCAATTAAGGCGAGGAATAAATGGAGAGGTTTAAAAAAAAACCAAAAAAAAAAAAACCAGCGTGGCTCAAAGAGAGAACACGAGGGACGAGAGGAGACGGAGCGGTGAGATGAGGAGGATTAGACAGGAGTGAGTGAAGAAAATGGAAGGTTTAGGGTGGCAGTGTGAAGAAACCTCATGCATTTGTAAATTTTCATTTCTGTATTGAGATTTGTGGGATTTTTTTTTTTCTCTCTGAAGGAACCTCATGAATATTGATCAGTCTTGTCAATGTGATGTTATTGTTCCTTTATTTTGAAAATACTTTCAGTCACACCTCTGTCACATAATAACATTTAAATGAGGATTGTGGGAAGTGGAATAAAAGGTTTGAGTCACACGAAGAATCGCACATGTAAACATGCGCATCATCTGCAAACGTGGGAACTCTCCCATTGGTTAACTATTAGCATAGTGTCCCTGCTGCTTATTTTAGCACAAAAAAAGTACGCAATTACCGTGGCATATTCTCGTTTATACGTGCCCTCAGACTATAAACTGTACGTGCATGAATAATTTGTGCTACATTCTCTGCTCTGCCACAAACGCATGCTAACGCTAAAGCTACATGTAAGCCTCCGAGTCCGTATTAATCCCCACACGATCACCCAAATTCTGCGCAAAAGCGGTCATTTTTTCCCTTCGACGTGAAATGTTGTTGTCATCGTTCCGGCCCTGTGATGGTGGATTTTCACGGTAATGATGCTGACAAGCGTAGCGCAAGAAGGGAATACAGAAAGGAATGACAAAGGGAGAGAGAGAGAGAGAGATGCTAGGAGTTCAAATCTCGGCTCAGCCCCCAGTTTCAATGCGGCGTGAAAATAATGAGTGGCAAAACAGATGCATAATTTACAGCGTAGTTAGGGCATGATAAAATATGTGAGGGATCAGTTATTTTTCTTTTCTCACAATCTCCGAAAACAGGGGTAGTGGATATATTTTCCCCTTATCCTCGCCTGACAGGAATATGTTATTGCCCGGTTGACTCGCTGTGTGACTGACAAGAAGTGAATGGAGCCGGCGTCGTCGTTTAAAAGGCCAACACGCTCAAGAAGCAGACCCAGCTGGCTTCCACGGCCTCGGATCCAAGCACTTGACCCACGCCACGGGACTGGGTTCAACTCCCAGGCAACAACAGGAACCCGTGTCCCCCTACCCCACCACGCTCCTCTGTTTAGGGGGCCCCTGGGGTCCGAGCGAGGAATAGCTGCTGTCACAACGAGTTGGCTTTTCATTTGTTTCTTAAGCGGAGGAGAGGAGAAGAGGTGGTCGGGGCAGAGAGCAGGAGGGAGACGCAACCACGGCACGATTCCCAGCAGAACGGACCGGTTCATCGTTTCTTCTCCTCGAGATCAAACGCAAAGAATCTGGATGGGCCTCAGCGTACGCAGCAGCATTTTCATTCCTTTACCATAACTCAAATACCACAATAAGAGGAAGGGGAATGTTACAGGTCTTGGACTATTTGTGACATTTCATGCAAAGGAAAGTTGTTGAGATCCAAAAGGGACACCGCAGAGAATTAGTCAAATTTGAGTTTCTGTTTTAGTAAAAAAAAAAAAAAAAAAAAAAAGGTGGTTCTGTCGAAAGATTGAGTAAAACCATGCAGGGACTGCTGGCAAGCAACCGCAGTGGCCATTGGATCACGGAGGGGAAATGCCAGATGTGTCCAATTTATCATTGAGATGGGTGAGAGGTGGGATACAGAAAGAGGAGTGTGTGTGTCTCTGTGTGTGTGTGTGTGTGTGTGTGTGTGTGTGTGTGTGTGTGTGAGCCAGAGACAGGGGTGGGTGAAAAGCAGCTTGAACTTAGGTGAAATGGCTTTAGAGAGTAGCCATCATTCTAACAAAAGAGTGCCACCCACCTACACACAAACGCTTCTTTTTTTTCTTTTTTTTTGTCCGGTTTCTGGGTTTGTTGGATGCAGAAACATCGCAGTGCATTTGTCAGTTAAAACCTCAAATTGGTGAAATTTGATGACACAGATAATCGATTTCTGACTACTTCCACATGTGACAAAAGCTTGACTTATACCACAAAACACCTCCCACCGTGCCAGATCCACCAGCAAACCACATTGTGTCTGGATGTGCTCTTAAGCCAATTACCCCCCCGTGGTGACTTATAACTCAGCTGTGCCGAGTTTGCAAACAGCACCTGCTGACAAGGTTTAGGCCTTTGTTTGTGGGCGTTGCTCACACACACGAGGTAGGCTCACACACACTGCCAACAGAGAATCCCCATATGATCCAACTAGGATCTGTTCCCAAACACGCAAACCGTTTTCAATGGCCTCACACCTGAGTGATGGAGTATATCCTAAAGCCAGGATTAAGAACCTCTGAAATCCTGTGATGTATCATGGCGGCATTCAGAGAGCTGTCAATGATGATTTAATGAGATTTCAGGAATGGCACAAAGGAAGAAAGACGCGTATTAAGCCAAACAAAGTTTATTGCCGTCATAAACCCTGTTTTTTTACTCAGAGTCAAGGCGTATTAGGCGTGTCGTTTTGTTTGGTTTGTTTGGTTTTTTATTTGAACCACAGCTGAGGGGAGGGTGCAGTCAGAGGAGAAAAAAAATCACACATTTGTGGCTTGATCATTTTACGACAGAATATTAGGTCCACTGAAGGTAAAAAAAAAAAAAAAAAATTCGAAGCACAAATCTCTGAGATTATAAAGTCACAAATTTGCAAGAAAAAACATATTTCTTGTGAAAAAAATTGGGATGTCCAGATTATTGCTGAAAGCATAATTATTTTGTCATTCCGAAATCTGAGTCCCAAGTTTATTCTCGAGAATTTGTTACTTTTTTTTCACAGAAATTTGTTTTGTTCCTCACACGCTATGAACTTGGACATTTTGGCTAAAAAACAAAAACACAAAAAAATTGCCCTCACACACCATCACATGTTTTGATGTCTACATAGATGTTTTTGTAACACAATAAAAAAGTATTTATGGTTTATGTAAGACTCTTATCTTATCGGAGACAGCAAATATTTGTGAATTCCCAGATTTACCCAGCCGGACAACAACTTAAAGGAGGGGTGGTTCGGTCCAACTTCTACAGGATCAAACTTTTTGCAGAAAATGCGTATTAAATTATCTTTACAAATTGTTAATTCTTTAGCCACAGCCACTCCCAACACTAACTACTAAATTATTCCTATTAGCTCCACTGACGAATTGCAACGGAGAAACGTAAAAACAAAAATGAGGCACTTTACCACCGTCAAAATATTTTCTTTAAAATGTAAAAAAAAAAAAAATATTATGTTTGAGTACAGAAGAGTTACATCAGCAGACATCTGTTTTACTACCGAGTTTTAATGTTAAAACATGGGTGCGGCATTTAGCTCATGCGCAAATGTGTAAAATGTAGTGATGTGTAAAATTGCCCAACCTTTTAAGAGATATATGACACGGTGTTATCACAGCTCATCATTCTTCCCAGCCTGAGTGTTTGGAGGGCAGGTGCTCCCTCCACGTCATTTCGACATGCTAATTATAGAGCACACCAGCAATTATGCCTGTTTTTTTTCCACACCTGGTAGAGCCGTCAAGAGCTCTCTGCATCAGCGCCGCCAGTTTTGGCACGGCGTACATTAATATATGTTTAAGTTGGCACGCCGCCCAGTGTTTGGAAGAGAGGCACTAAATAGAAGCAGAATGACAGGTTTCAACAAAGCACCGTTTTTTCTTTTTTTTCTTCTTTTTTTTATTAGGCAGGATACAATCTGGGAATTGGACGGCTGAATTGTCTCAGCTAATCCGTCCGACATTAAACACAACTGAGGAGGATACCGAGTAGATTTTCCTCTTTCATGCTGTATTTCATGTTTATATGTTTAACGTTATTAATGAGGCGCGTGATGCTCTCAGGTACAGGGTTCACATTTAGCGCACATTAATTTCATATCAACATAATTATCTTAACCTGTAACAGAAGTTATGTTGAGATCATTATGTTGAAATTCTGAAATATGTGCTAATTGATGCATTCATTATTGTGATTAAGGTGATAATTAGCGCAATGCACCTTATTAGCATGCTAGCATATTGGGCTGTGACTTTGAGGTGAATACTGAATGCTAGCATTGTTTAATGTCTAAATTAAATAGATATGTAAGCATCTAAAATGTGTTGATTACCGTATGTATTTTGTATTTTTATGTATTTTAGGTTATTTTCTTCTTTTTTTCTCCAAGTTGGTGTGTTGTGGATTTAGTAATACTAAGAAGTCTTTTATCATTGTCTTTTAGCACGTCACTCTTCTTCCTTATTTAGCATTAAAATTATGCTAGAATTAGCATAATTCTAAATTTAGTGGCTACGTAAGTATATAAAATGTGATATTTTGTTTTTTTTTCTTTTGTTTTTATTGTTTGTTGTTGTTTAAGAAGTATTGCCTGTTTGCTAGGCGGTACATGGTTCAAACATTTGAGAACTACCAGTTTACAGCATTATTCTTATTGCGGTCTCATGAAGAATCACCCGAAACCGAATAAATCTGGCAATACTGCCATTGAGAAGCTCTTGAGCAAGGCATTTAGCTCCCAAACAGCTCCAGTGGCGCTTCTTCATGTCCGCTGAGACAGTGGAAGTCCTGGACAGCAGCTTTGCCGTTTGTTGTACCCACAGATCCTCATACCAGCTTACCTTTACTTTTAACGACATTTCCCGACAGTGAAAGCGTGAATAATGTTTTATTTGGAGAGAGAGAGAGAGAGAGAGAGAGAGAGAGAGAGAGCAATATGAGTTTTTTCCAGTTGAGAAATAGTGA
This sequence comes from Brotula barbata, assembly GCA_900303265.1. Taxonomy (NCBI): domain Eukaryota; kingdom Metazoa; phylum Chordata; class Actinopteri; order Ophidiiformes; family Ophidiidae; genus Brotula; species Brotula barbata. The sequence continues at coordinate 1,032 of OMNV01011855.1, read as the reverse complement.
GTCACACCTTGTAACCAAAAACACATCATCTCTTGTTGCTGCTTTGGCCTCTGGATGGCTGAGGCTGCTGCGGTCGAAGAAGCCAGCATTTGTTTATTTTCTTCGATGGGTTTGTTTGATTGTAGAAAACATGGGAACGCTTTGAAAGAAACCCTTGTTGGTTTATTCTTGATATTTTAATCCGTGCGTCGCATGATTCAGACACGGAGTCCGACTCCCTTTAACGGAATCTGGAAACCATGTGATGCTACAAAAGTCCGAGGATCATATAACACGCTCCATCTGATAACGCACTTAAGTTATTGTTACAAAATCAGCGGCAGAATATTAAAAACGGACTCCGGACCGCTTTTCTCTCGTTAATTTAATCGACTAATTTCTCTTACGAATCTTCATTTGCCTTTTACCCCTTTTATACAAATTAGAGCTGTTTAAAGACGTGCAGTCGGTGACGTAGTTTTAAATGGATTAAAACATCAAATGTACGACTGAAGCCATTAATAAGCCATTAAGAACACTACAAGTCATTATCTCTGCCATCTTTCCACCATTACGCTGCTTTTATCTCAGCCTCAGGACGTCATCGGTCAACCACGCCACGTAAACACACACGCACACGGACTCGTGTAACCACGTAGACGCTCATATTCATAGGACGACTCGCCCCTCTGTCTCAGCGGAAAAATAAGATATAGCAACCCGACGTGATGAATTCCCGTATCGTCGGCCGTCTTAATTGTCAACAACTTGAGCGGCGTGCGGCTCGGCTGCGTGGGAGGCTTTGGCACGGACGAGATGCGCGCGAGGCTCCAGACGGTCGAAAATTTGTTTGTTGATAATGAAACATTCTCAATCAAGCTCACGTCAGCCGCAGATTACCAATTGATTAAAACGTTCATTTCGTCTGAATTTAATTTAGGGTTTCGTTCCACAAAATGCGTCTGCGTCGTTTTTCACCTTCTCCTCGCTCTCCACGAAAACAAACCCAGTCATTTTTCTGTTAATCACGGCCGCCCACAAATGTTTTCTTTT
>OMNV01011853.1:0-18920 GCA_900303265.1 Brotula barbata | reverse complement strand
CCACAGATATTTGAAGTAATTGATGTTCTTTGTGTGAATTCCCATCTCTCCAACAGTACCTGAATGTTCTAATTGTTGCCCCTAAACCTCTGAGCGACTGCAGCCGCTAATGAACAGAAGAGGGGAGAGCCTGGAGTTCGGTTTTAATTGAGACACAAAATGAAGCCGTTTCAGTGGCACAGAGGAATTAGAGTGCGAACGTGTGTGTGTGTGTGTGTGTGCAAACGTACATGAGAAAAAAAAAAAAACCAACAGACGTTAGGGTATGAAAGTTATGTAATATTTATGAGCATCATAGTCAGCACAACAGGCTTTTTAGCTAATGAGGCCACTTCAGTCACTCGTAACTCAAATATCATGAAAGCGTCTCCCTCTCGCTCTCTGCAAAGATTTCTGGGTAAAAATTTGTAAGAGCCAACCTCAGGCGTTTCAGTGCTGCAACTGACTCGGACGCTTTCTATGGGAAGGCTTTTAAACGTATTAATATCAGAGCGATCCGGGCATCGGTAAGCAAGCCTCTGAGCTTTGTCTGACAAATGCAGGATTTAGTGAGGAGAAGATGAAGAGCTTTGAAACTGCTGAAGCCAATGAAGAGATTTAGACTGTAGTTTTTGGAGAGCTCTCACTTTATCAGTGGCAGGAACTACACAGATCAGGACTGAGTTTCATATTAATTGGGACATTAATCTGACAGGGAACCATATGAAAGTCCAAGTACCATCATCGATCCTGGTACTAAACCTTCCAGAACCCACTAACTTTCCGTGAAAACTAATAGGATAATGTGATTTTTGTCTATGCTACACTGCATTTCTGTGTGTGTGCATGTGTGTGATGGTTTACGTCTGTACCTGTGTGTGCGTTGCCTCTGGTTGAGGGAAGCCGTGCGTCCCGGGCTGTGCTGCTGGCCGTGCTGGCTGCCTAGTCGGGCGGGGCTGGTCATGTAGTCGTTGGGCACTGTGGGCGGTTTGACCGGCTCCAGGGTCTTGTAGGGTGTGTTTCGTCTGCCGCAGCATGAGGGGGAAGAAGAAGAAAAAAAAAGAATGAAACACTAAGAATACGGACGGAGCGTGATCTGGGCCAAACGCTGCCATCACGAGAGAGAGGGAGAGAGAGAGAGAGAGGGAGAGAGAGGGAGAGAGAGAGCCGGAGTTTAACCTTGGCATTAATGTGTGTTTTGTCTTCCAGCTGCTGCTCTTAAACAGTTTCTAGACTTTTGCTTGTGTTGAGAGTAAATGTAACAGATGTCCCGGTGTCTTTGTGGTCTCAGATGAAAACCATACAACCACAGCGACTCCAGTATGAGGACAGCCTGGGACCTTTGTTGTGTAATGGTGCATCCGAGACAGCCAAAAATGTAATAAATGTCACAAACATCTTAAAAATACCCTCGGCACCACGTGACATTCCTTCGTCACCCCCCAAGAGGACACTTTTCATTTTGCGGAGGATAATGAAGAGGTTCCGTCTTTCCGAGAGCGACTAAAATGGAAATCTTACCCGAGCGTGCCGCGCCCCGACATGGGCGGGCTGGGCGGCTTCTGCGTCGGTGGGTTGGTCCTCGATAGCGTTCCTCCTCTGATTGACTGGTTGTTTCCATGCTGCTGTGGTTAGAGGAGACAAAGGTGCTGATTTCAGAGACAAATTTCTGCGTTCAAGCTCCACGTGTGTGACAGTGATCAAATGTTATAGGCTGCCCAGATGATGATTCACACACGAAGCATTTTAAGGTCTGCGTGCTGAAATTAGACCTGAACCACCCAAGGTCCGGGTTTAACTTACACACAAAGACCTCAATAACCAATCACTGGTTCCAAACCTCAATTCTCACAAGCACGTAAGCCGAGTAGGATAACTGTACCAGTTAAATTTACTTCTGAAGCAACATGTCTGCTTTGTCTGGGAAACCTATAAAGACCTGAGATGATCTACAGGACATTTACAGACAACTAATCCAATGACAACACGTACACGGTTGGTAAACTGACAGGGAGGGTGTTACAGAGGCTCGGATCGGGAGATCACTAAAGGCTCCTGCAGACTGCGAGATTGTGGTGATGATTGTGCAAGAGCTGTGATGTAATTCTTGGTCGTCACTTCAAAGCAGATGACAACCAAACACGTGCTTGTTATGGGCTGAAATCTGATATCATACAGCCGCACACGGAGTGGATGATGGTTTTGTTGTCCCAATCTCAGACCAGATCGCACAGTTTGCAGGAAGCATTGAGTTGACCAGGTTGGTTAACGGGGAAATAAGATGGGAAACTATAATAATCACACGTACGTACGGGGGGGGGAGGTGGGAGGTTCTATCAATAATACATTACGGTAAAATGGGTCATGTGACAAACCAGACTTACCTTGGCTTTTAGCCACTTAGTGTGGGGCGAGGGGGGAAAAAAACACAGCAGAGAGAGACAGAAAGAGGATGTGTGTCAAAATGGCCACGTCCAAACAGACAGACAGACAGACAGACAGAAGTCAAAGTACAAGTGAGCTACAGACAAATGGCTCCTCGGCTTGTTTACGCTGACTAAACATTCAGCGAGACCTGGGCAGGTCGGCGGTCACAAGGCAGCCCGGCCAAGGAAAATCCTGTCGCTCCTGATTGTTGTCCACTTTGCCGTGCCACACCCAGGATCAGGCTGGTGGCCAATCTTGGCATCTGATGACCGAGTGACTACGTCTGCGGAATGAGTCGCATCTGAACTGACTGTGATTTTACATGACAAAGGCTGAGAATATTTGTGTGTGTGTCAGGTGTTGGGCTTGTTGTTTTTGTGTGCGTGTTAGTCATTGCGCCACCACAAAATCATTCCAGATGATCCGGTTGTAGGCAGAGTAGAAACATCCTCTGCGCTGCTGAGGGCCGATGCTGGTGTCGGAGAGATGGATGCAACGATGCAGTGAGGCTGATCTGCAGTTTGACAACTACAGAGTCAATTGACTCATCAATAATGCAGGCTCCCCGGTGACCTTTGCAGAAAGCAATACAGCACGCGGGAGAGGGCGGACGGAACCAAAATAAGTCGCCGCCTAGGTCGGCACGAGGCGGTTTCGGCTCTTTAAAACCGAAAGCGGCTCCTGTGTGGCATTCACGTTCAGAATTCACTATCTGGGTCATCGGAGGCCAACGAGATTCTATTTACAGCCTCGGTGAGGCTTGAAATGCCAAATCCTGCCGCCTGCCCTCATCTACCGCTAAGTTGTGGTCTCGCTTTTGCGGCACAAACCAGATTGTGACTGAACAAACATTTACGCAACATCGGCAGCTTGAATTATAAGGCGATACAATGAGGTCATCGGGAGTCCAAAAGGCAGAGAGGCGGAGGCAGAGTCAAATATTTGTGGCACATACAAAGCTTTGAAAATGGACTTCTGAAGGAAACCGTACACGTCGTAAAAAGGGAAAAATACTTTGAATCCATTAGACGCTAATTCTTACAGCCGATGCTGAGAAGTCGTCATAGAATATCGCAAGATTGCAATCTAGGTTCAATCTAGGTTCGCCCTGGATTCCCGAGAGCCCCGCTGACGAGATTAAAGGTCAGATGAGTGCACGGTTAAATCTCATCTTTCGCATCCGTCTGTCAGTACGACTGAGAAGCAGGACGGCGCTGATGCATCAGTGACGCAAGATACGAACATTCGAACATTTGGGACGATTCAGAGCGACAACAAGATGATTTGTGAACTTTCTCTCCATCCTGATTTCTCCTATTTTTCCCCGTCTCTCCTTCTGATCTTGGCACAGCGTTGAGTCTACAACACATTAATAAATGTAGGACTTTGAGCTTCTGGTCTAATACCTGTATCTAACTGTGCCAACGCTGCGAGAACACGCATAACAAATTCAACATTTAGGACAAATCAAACACCGACGCACAGGCTGCGAGTTTCCCGGTCAGCTGGAGGAAACGGACGTGATTTAAAGCATCGATTCTGCTCTGTAACTAAAGCGGGACTATAGATATTCTATACAAGCCTGCGATCTGACAGCAGCCATCGCTGTGTGCCGTATGAATTAATATGGAGTATTGATGCAAAGTATCGATTCCCTCTTTGGAGTGTCACATGCACAGACGAGGAGGCGAGTGATGCAGGACGGCTGCGTGCATGCGGCGCGATGCTGCATTTTTATATACACTCAAAGGAGATTAGCCTGAAAATAATGTGTAGTTTTCTTAAAATAGATCGATCAACACACTCTCTCAGGCCTCATGAAGCCTGATGCTTTCGGTAATCGGACACTATTGTGCAGTTATTTGTGGAGTACGATGATTCAATCATCACATGATTGATGACTCACACGGACCGTGTGATCATCTTGTGTTTATTGCTTTCATTCTGTGATGAAAGACAAAATGATATGCATCAATCTTTCATGCGTCTCAAACATCCACTCGCTTACTGCAGCAGCCACTAATGCATATTTTCACTATTGGTTAATATATTGAAATTTTGTGAATTATTGTTGAATGTGTCAAATTCAAATGTAAATTCTGGTTTCTATGGCTGTAGAATTCCTGTCGTGGAGATAAAGCTGATGTCCTCAGATGCCTCGTCTTGATGAAACAAGAGTCAAAAAATTCTCACATAAATTTAACCCAGAGGAACGCAGCAAATTCTCAGATCTGAGATTGTGGAACTACATCTATTTGAGATATTACTTAATTTATCAACTTGTCTAAAAAGTGTTAATCATCTAACTGATCTAAAAAATACTTTTATTTATGGGAGGGAAAAAAAACCTCTTTCGCTGACTGTGTCACTTCGGGTCATGAAGCTTCATAACACACAAAAACCTTGTTTCCATCAGTCAATGCACACTAAGAGAGGAATCTGCTGTAAGACCAAGCGGGGCTCCGTGGCTTCTATCCGTCCTTATCAATGCCCGTCATCCTGGGCTCCTAACCCAATCTGCCCGACAGCTGATTGATTGGCTGATTGATGGGAGAGAAAATGCTCGCGGGAGCAGATGGAGACATCAGAATGTGATGCCATTAGCACCACGGCCGCCACGACCCGATGACCTCAGAGGCAAGGCTCGGCGGCGGCGGAAGGAGTGGATGAATACGTGCCATTTGGAAAACTCAGCTGGAGCGGAGTTTCTACTTGGGAGATTTTATTACATCAGCTCTTCCCATCCCCTCCAGCCCCTATCAGCTCGTGCCAACACGAAAATCTAATTGTGACATAATCGCTCCTCCACAAAGGTTTCTGATAAAGCGGAGAACCCGATAACCAGGACGGTCTGGCCCTAAGTGCCTTCAAAAAAGCCCCCCAAACTCGCCTGGACTCGCATCGCTCTAAGAATAGCCACGTTTCCTCAAAGCTCTGTGATGTAATGGTTTCTGAGCTCATCTCCGCCCCCACCCGTTCCCACCAACCCACACGGAGCGTATTCCTGTGGGGTCAGAGAGGTGCGTTCGGAAGATGAAAGAGGAAGCACGGGAGAGAGATACAGTGAGCGAGGAAATGAGAGTACGAGGTAGAGAAAAGAGAGGGAGGGGAGGGGGAAAGAAGGAGGAGGGGGAAGGGAAGGAAATTCAAAACTATCAGAGGATTAGAGAGGAAGAAGATGAGCAGCGGTGAACAGGTTGTAGTACATAAGATGAAGAGGAAATGGAGAGTAGGCGCTCACCTTCACACCGTGTCCGACATCGTCCAGTACAGTGTAGTCAATGGGCTTCCTGATGTACCTCACCGGCCGCTCCACGTTCGCCGGCGCGATGATCTTGTGAGTCCTCGACGTGTTCTTGTTGGTGGTCAGGATGCCGATCTCTCGCCTTGCCACCTTCTCTTTATGGATGTCCACCGTCTGAGAAGGGAACACAGACAGGGGTCAGGATCGATGCCACAGAGGAGAAACAGAGTGGCGGTACGACGGGAGCCCCCTGGGACCGAACGAGCCGCTCGGACGGCTGCTTAAGGAGCTTTAATTCAATCAGCAGGCTGTGCTTTTCATCAGCACGGCCTCAATCTTTTTACACAGTCAGTCAGCACAAACACAGATCGATCGTGGGACGGCATAATCTCAAATTAATGGCCCAGAATGGTTCACATCCCCCGAATGAGATCTGGACAGCAAATTTAAGTATTAAAAAGTATGACGGTATGAAATTTTCGGGCATAAATGACATTGATTTTTCATCATCAAAACAAACTCATCATTCATGCCGATCGAGCGTAAATGCACACGGTCAAAACAGTAGGAAGTTAGTAAACCCTGCTTAACATATATCAAGTCACACTAACGGATGAGTTGTCATTTTCTGAATAATTTTGGAAATCCTGCATTATTTACGCTGCTGGAGGGCTCAGAGGATTTTCCAGCTCAAAAAAGCGTCACCGTGTGATTAATTACCTTGACCTCTCCGTAACACCTCATTAGATGAAAGCAAAATTAGAAAACTCAGCACACTGCAGGCTTCTAAAAAGAGAGAAAAACTTTTAAGAATCGAATCAATAATCATTCTTCACATCGTTTCGTTTAGGAATCAGAGTTCGAATGCATTTGCATAGGAAGACTAAAAGGCTAAATCCTTAGAACTTGTGCCTCTGACATCATAGGATAATAGAGGAAATCCCGCGTGGTAGATCTTCTTGGTTCTCATCAGTTTGACTACTATTTATCACTCCAAGATTCAGATTCAAGCACCCCCATGAAATCTTGGACAGATCTAAACTCCATCACACTTCTCTGCTTTTCCAGCCCCTGCCCAGGAGCAGCTGGTCTTCCTCTGACAGATGAAAGGCTTCAATGTCTTCTGAGGGCAGAGCAGTAAAAGGATGGTCTCTCACAGGGGGAAGGAGTCAGTGGCCGGAGCCAACAGAGGATTCCTTTCATGCCACAGGGATCTGGAGCCGGACTTAGCTCGCTCGCTCTCTCTCTGTTCTGCACCGTTCCACTTTATACTTCATTTGGCCTTTGAGTATCCCAAACTTGAGGGAAATCAACAACCCTCTGGGAGGCTTCTTTAAACCCAGACTAGTGCGGCCAAGCAAATGTCATCTATAAAGTCCCTGGATGACATCATTTGTAAGATACAGACCTGAGAGCTGACATGAAGCGGGTTGGAATCTATAAAAGCGGGTATCTCCCAGGCCATACTGGGACAGAGCAGAATGTGGATTGTTGAAGATGACAGAAAAGAAGAGGAATCAATATTTCATAACATGCAAAGTTGCTCATGCATAATTGCTCCCATAGAGAGTTGCCATACAAATAGAGAGCTTGCATTCTGCTCCGAAGCTCTGTTGTGTCTGTTTCGATGAACGAGGATCACAGATCATTGAGCACAGCGGCTGTTTTTAAAGCCGGGCTAGGCTGCCTCATCACCAAAGTCTCTAAATTCAAAAACAACTTAAGTGACAAACTCTTCCCGGTGAACTGGGCAGACTGCACCGCAATTATTCCATTTTAGTCATAATTCCACTTTGAAATCCACTACGCGAGAGCTCCACGAGTACGGATTAAAGCTAATAGGTGAATTTGACTGATGAGAGATACTGCACAAACTGTCACAAGTCATGATCGTCTGGGAACGGCTCAAGCTAAATCTAATCAGGCAATGGGCTTCTATTTCCAAAGGAGTGACTCATATGTAATGTCAGCGTTTGGCCCCGATGCACCCACGCACACCGAGGAAAGAGCAAAAGGAGGAATGTGGATTAGGTCAAATGTCCTAACACACGGCTTTAACCTCAGTTCACCTCCCTGCCAGCCCAAACCAGAGTCTCCTCTCATTGTCATGGAGCTCCATTGATATTTAAAGAAGCCGCTTTGCTGGTATCACAGGGATGTGTGTGAGTGTGTGTGTGTGTGTGTGTGTGTGTGTTTATTTTGGCCAAAACGCAAAGAAAAAAGAAAAGGTTCAACTCCCCTACCAGAGAGAGAGAGAAACTCTTCCTAATTAACGAAACTGTTGTAGCTAAAATGGGACAGCATCTGGCCTTGGAGGAACACGCTTCCCTTATCAGAGAACATTTTGTGGACAAACAGCAATGCAGCTGGCAAAGGAGGGAAGTGAGTAGGCATGGTATGAGTTCATCTCCTTCCTGTATGCTGAAAAAAAAAATAGCGGTGAAATGAAGGCTGATGTTGCACAAGCGTTGACAGCAACATAAAGGCTTAACCCTTGCCTCAGTTTACGAAGACAAACGGATGAACAACTGTTGCACTGGGCTAGATTTTCTTCCTGCTCAAAGTGCCCTGAAGGAGCCTTGTAAGATTCTACCTGTTCTGAAGAACACTGTGCCTGCTTATCCACTAAGCCACGTTCTAAGAATGCGACTTGGACCGTCTTTCCGGTCGTTGCCCTCTGGTTTGGGTCTGAACGTGCTTTTCGTCGGGCATTCAAAGATGTTATAGTGATCTCAATGCTGCATCTGTTGGGTGGAGATCCCCTGGACGTGAACTCCAAACACAAACCACAACCCTGATACCCCGGGAGGGGGGGGTCTCTACCCGGGACTAACTTTAGTTCCAGCGTGTGGCTTCTCTGGTGTGTGCTGATCTTCCTGGCTCGCTCCCTTATCTTCCGTTCACCCCTTCTTCTGTTTCCTGCGTCCAATTAGTTCCTCTCATCACGCCTCCGTCCTTCTAATTGCACCCAGAGAGGAATCGGCCACCAGTGCGACTGCTTTAGAATCTAACTCACACCACTGGAACTTCAGCCAATGTCTGCGTCATCTTCTGCACCTTCTAGCCAGACAGAAAAATAGCATCAAGTAAAGATCATTCTAAAGTGGAAGACTTATGCACCTCTCTCTCTCTCTCTCTCTCGGACACGGATGACTCAGTGCAGCGGTTGCCATGAGGAAAGATTCGTGTTGTGTTGTTAGTGGCAACTGATGTCTAAACAGTTCCGATTTATTTTACTTCAGACCGTGGCCACGCTAGTCCACTTTACATGCCGAGAGACAGAAAAGTTAACAATTTATAATGTCTGAACCTCAAACACCAGCGTGGTTGTTTTTGGCCATCGTATAAATAGATAAAGGATGTCATCATCAGCACATCAGGGCAGGTTACAGCCTGGGGTTTCGATTTGATATGTGTTGTTACACTTCAGCTACAGAAACAATTGGGTCACACAGGTCTTTTAACATCGTTGATCAGGAAACCTATTAATATATTTAACCACCCCTCAAACTCAGCATGCAAGACTTCACTCTGCATCACGTTTGGACCACTTTACTCTCACTGAACCGTAGCTGAAATTCACAACAGAGAAATTTATAAATCGATTTATTCCGGCACGGCCTCTAGACTTGGTCTTCGTCTTCGTAAGCCACCTCCAGAGGCAATTCCTCAGCTAGCGAACTCAGCTCATAATCCAGTTATACAACACAACCTGGATTCGCAGAATGATGGAATCCTATTAATCCCGTTGTACACGACTTTCCTGGACATTTGCCGTTATCGCAGTACAGCACGAGTTTCTCTTAGCAACTTTATAATTACATTCTGAGGTGACCTGATATTGAAAATACGAGGCTCGGCACAGGAGATACTACTCAGCACCACAGTGTCATCAATTATTTTTGTCTATCAGGATACTCCGTGTATTATTTCATCCAGACAAGGATGGTAGAACAAGCAGAAAGCAGAACAATCACCAAAAGCATCCATGCACAGAGAGGATTTATGACTTTTTGTCCGTCTTTTCTGACAGGAAGACGTCTCTGAGCATCTTTCCTCGGTGACCTCTTCCACCCAGCCTCTCTTCCCCACGCTCAATTACACTCCACGGAGAGAGACGGAGAGAGCAAAGCACCTCAGAGACAAGTCGCACATCGACAGAAAGCGTCCACACAACATTAGCAGAGGGGCATAAATCTCACAGCACGGCAGAGCGGCAAATCAAAAGGTCCGGAATGGAATTTCGAAGCCGTACGCCAACGTAGCTTGACAACTTCCCCCAGACAAACACAAACAGTCTTGGAGGGTGAGGTAAGAAGAAGATGGAGAAAAAAAAAAGATGCCACTAGACTTTGATACGGCACTAAGACAGTCGGTTTCACTTCAGTGCACGCTGGACAGAGGGGGGAAAAAAAACAGCATTTTCAGCACTTTGTCCAGCCAGCCTGAGGATGATATCCTCATAAAGTGCCAGCACTGCACAAACGCACAGACAAACAAAATAAAAAGTAAAAGGCTGCACAGCATGTACTGTTGGCACAACTGGAGCTTTCACACAACATGAGGAATAGCCTACTACTAGACAAACACACCCTTCATACCGATGTGTGAGTGTGTGTGTGTGTGTGTGTGTGTGTGTGGTGGGGGGGGAGGGGTGAGCCAGGCTAGACAACTGTGCCAATAGTTAATGATAGAGTGAAACCGCAGATGATTATATTTGGATGGAGAAAAGAGTGAAACGAGAAGCAGCCAAGTCCAGATGTTTCACCAAACTGGCATTTTCTTGCCGTGTCTCTTTGAGAGATACCACACATCCACACACAGCGAAAAAGTCTGGCGTTCCCATGCTGCTCTCTCCGAGAACATGAAATGTTATTACTGGCGTACGTTATGCTACCAGAATTGTACTATGCGACTGTCAAATAAGATGTAGCAGAGGGTTTATTTCTGGCGGAGAGTTGGGGTAAATTTGGACTTCCATGCTCGGTGAGCTTATGAAGAGATAATCACACGAACCTTGTGTCTGCTGAACACATTGAAACCACTATTTCAGGCCTGCTGGCTCAGAGCACAAATGACGGGGGATTTATCGTAAGTCTGAGCAACTGGAGGTGAAGAAAGCCTGACGAAGACCCGATGAAGACACACAACTCTCTCAGCTGGTTTTTATCCAAGAAAGTTATCCGGACGCGTACGTTGCGTCTGCAAAACAATTTATTACCCGACACCACTGGAATCGAATCAGAATCACTATTTTTTGATGTTCACGGCATCGCAGCAGTTATTTTACGATGAAGCTCAGTAACTGCTGAACACCCACTTTTCCTCTTCCTGCCATCACTTCAGTCAGTCATTTTCTCCCATTTGTTAAAATGACTTTACTATCTCCTGACGCAGGCTGCAAATATCTTACTTTCAGTCAAATGTGGGGATATCAGCAGAAATGTGACTTCCATCGCTGAGGTCTTTTGACGATGGCGGCTGTGGCCGAAAATCAACTGAAGCACATTTGGAGGTGAAGTCTGCGGATAACGTTTACATTTTTACATTCTAGGGTTTCCATACATGTGAGTCACAAGTACGCCCAAAAGAGACACGCTGGATTCAATATACTGGATTTAATATATGTCTTTATCATAGAAGGCCCACCTGGAGAGTAAATTCATGTAGAATTACAGCTATTTACTGTTCTGTCCATTCGTTATCTATCATTTGATTAAAGTCTTTATATGACGGGAAACAAATCTTTTTATTGCCTCAATCGGACTTTTGGCATCATTTTTGTAACCATACTGATGGATGTTTAGTAAGATTCACTTCCCCATTACTGTTGGTGGCCGATCAAAAGTGTCCTCCTCCTTGGAACCCAGTTTCAACCTGTACCCTGATTCCTGCTGTCAACATGCAGGTGAAGTGCGTGACTGCTGGGTAGTAAAATGGGGTTTTCATAGTCTGAGAGGCCTACAAAACGACAACATGGCCCCAAGAAATGGACACAAATAATAGCCTCTTTAACAGCGTTAGCAGACATCATGTGATTTGAACTTCCCGTCACAAGCTCTCCTGTCAAACCCCCAAGCTGCTGTCATTCCTGCTTTTCTGTCTTCGGAGTTTGGTCTCGTCTGTGGGAGCCACGCAAGCCAACGCTTCCAACTGTCCGCCGAGCCAAAACGGCCTCTTCGTTTCTCAGCCCTGCTACAGCCAGCACATCTGAGGCCCGTCATCTGCGGAGTCAAACGGTTCTCCAAAAGCCCTTCGGCGGGGCCGTTGGTGCAACGCAGAGCACGTCAGAGCTTCCATCTGCACTTCCAGCCAAAATGAGAGGTCAAACGCCCTGCAGGGAGTTCTTCATTTGGCAGCTTCTTGCTGAACATCCCTCATAAACTGGATTCCTCTGGTAAAGCCACTAACCCGTGTGGTACAACAAGCCAGAGACAGCGGATATGAGGACGGGCCAAGTGTGAAGTGTTGGAGAGATCAACTCTCCCACTCTCCCAGCTGAGAAAAACACTATCAAAAACAGCCACGGTGGCTCGCCAAGGTCGGCGCTCTGTTTGCTAACACGGCACATATGGAAACACCTCGGTTGACTTTTACCAATCTAACTCCTGGGCTGCGGCCAAGGCAGCCTCCTGCTTCACAATGACTGCCTCTAAAGTTTACATGCAGGCTAATAGAGAGTGTGTGCATCGCTGAGACGTAGCCCACGAGAGCGGCAAAAAACACCGAAAGCTGAATCTCAGCCACAACATGTGTTCTTCTGTGAAAGAAAACAATTTTTCAATCAGCCTTGTTTATAATGGGCAATTAAACAGCCGTGAGGAACTGTAGTCCAGAGGTATAACCATCAGATGTAATTGCAGAGGGTTGTTAAGTGGGAAAGAATGCACTAGTAATGATGATGATCTTCTGCAGTGGGAAGCGGGAGAGGAAGTAACCACAGAGCAGATGATTCACTGAAAACCCAGCACGAGTCACCTCACGTCAGGCACGGATCGGGCACGTTACTCCAGCCAAGAGAGCTGTTCAACACAGACACAACACACAAAAACCATCCAATCTGACCAACGCGGACCAAGCAGAAGGCCTGAGGCCCGTTTTACTGCCTTATTCCACGAATCAGTGGGTGTTTGACAGGCTTGGTCATCGATACGGTGACTCAGGGATTACCTCAGTGAGTATTCTGGTGTTCACAAGTCATGTTCTGACCCACACGCGTTTTTTCCATGTTAAACACATAATCTCCCCGCACTGACTCCCACTCATCCAACCGGCTCAGTGAAAGATGTTCATCACGTGATACTTCAGCGATTAAGGGGGAAATTTAAGCTCGCTTTCATTAAAGTACTTTCTGTTTACGAGGCTGACATCTAATACTCCTTATCAGTCCGTATATAACGGAAAAAAAACACTGCTGCACCGTCGACTCTCCCAGGGTGAAAGAGGTGGAACAGCACACATGCCAGAAACCAGCTTTGGATTTGAGAGTCAGACCTTCGCAATGTGCGTTGTGCACGTTTTAAAAAATGTGATTCTAATGTCAACAGGCAAACAAGATCAATGATTATCTTAAGAATCTTTTCCTCCAAAACTGCAACCTGTCCATAAAGCGAGCACTAACCAGAGGTGGACCACACAAAGATTCAGCCACACCGACACAGACGTGACAAAAATCCTCTGAAAGAAACGAACGAGGCACGAAAACGAGTGTAAATGTCGAAGGCTGAAAAAAAGCAGACAGACTCCACGTGGAAATAAACACTGCCCCATTTCACAGTAAGTGGGAGAGACCACCGTGCTTAGAGGCAGGAGGAAGACCAAAATACAGAGACAAGACACAGCGGGATCAGCAGGAAACACAGGGAGCTTCCACACACACACACACACACACACACACACACACACACACACACACAGAAAACTATAAGACTTCATTTCCTGTTTGGACGAATGCCATACCTCCTCGATGGGAGGTCAAAAAGCCAACACGGCACCATACAGACACACAGAACGAGTGTGTGTTCCCATCGTGGCACTGCATATAAACACACGCTCACACACACACACACACACACACACACCACTCCCAGCAGAGGTAGCAACGTTCAATTCTAAGGAACTAGAACTGGTATGAAATGTTATCAAATCAAAGCCACGCCTGAAACGATGAACACCAACTGACAAACAGTAAACTAACTCGTATGATCAGATAAGATCATTATGTAAACTCAACTGAATCCCAGTTGGCAGCGCGGCCACGAGAAGGAGCTGAAAGCTGAGCGTTCCAGGATCCAGCCTGTCACCGTGCTGCTTCATCACCGTGTTTGTCATTGGTTTCAGTCTGCTGGCCAGCTCCAAATGTAGATCAGGCCCGCTACGAGCGAATGAAACGACTGTGGTGATTGAAATTATTGTCTCAAACACAGCTGCACCAGAAAGAAACGATGTAAAGTGGGGGGTTTTTTCTCCCTGCAACAGCACACGGCTTCATTAATTTTGGGGCGACAGTCACAGTCAACGGGGGTCAATGCAATTCACAATCTATAAAAATACCATATACACAGTAGTAGTCGTAGAAAAGCATAACTTACACTAACCTGTCTTAGTTTAATACTTGGTGGAAACAACTTTTGATTTTCAATTGTGAATTTTGACCCATTTTTTTGCTACGTTTCACTTTGACATCTTAACTGGGACTGAATTGTCTTGTAATGAACAAGACTAAATGTTTTGCTGACTCGAATTTCCCTCAATTGTTGCCAGAAAGTGAGCCAGTGTTTCCTCCCTGAATGACACACTGTCATGAGACAGACGCAGAGAATATTGTAACTTCTTCTTGCTCTTTATGTTGCCACAATTTACTTAAGACTGAGGGGATTTCCTCAGAGCAGAGTCCCAAACTGCCTGAAAGAGGAGGACAGCACAGATTTCCATCTTATTTCGAAAGAGTTGCAATACCCAGAAACACTGATTCACTTCTGCTATCCCTCGGTGTGAAACTAGTATGCATGCACACTGAGTGAAAAACAAATAAAATAAGGATTAAAAAAATAACTGAACAGATTATACGTCCCCTTTAAATGTTGCTCAGTTTGTGTGTGTGTGTCAGTGTCACATTCCTGACATCAGTATAAACAGAAGCATTCACAAAATAACAAATCAGAAAGGTAATATTAGAATTCTGCCATATTTTCGGGATAGTTTGTGCTTTCTGTCGGATCCGCAACGTCTCACTGTCAACCAGAGTAAAATAATCCATTTCACATGGAGAGGGCTCATCTTCCATCTCGCACTCATTCAACAAGGCTTCCACAGGCAGCAAAATTATGGCTGATTCAGATGAATGATTGGGGGTTTACTGGTTGTCATGGCAACGCTTACAATTTCCAGTAAGGGCATTCACATCACATTGCTTGCAGCTGCATGCCTTGGGTTCTAATTTTGTAAAACTGGCCTGGTTTCAAATTAGAAATCTATAAATGCAGACTCAGTACAGAGGAGCCGTAGTATTAAACGTAGCCTATGCATGCATTGCCTCCCCCCCACCCCGCATTCTCTCTCTCTCCTCTGTGCTCGGGGTATCACCGAGAGGTTCTCAATGTGAGGCACTTTCTTCCGCTGAGCACACAAAGCGCTCCCTGTTCACAGCCTCTTAGCAGCCACTTCACACTCAGCACAAGGTGGAAGCCCCACTAGCCGACCTATTCGACAGAGAACCCGCTGCTGAATGACAATAACAGCGGGGGAGAGGGGAACACACAACTACCTGTAGCGCACAAAGACACACAGACACACACACACACGCTCAGAGTCCCTGGTCACTTATTTTGCAGCAAGATGTTGCCATGAACTGAATACCAATGTGAGAAAAACTCTGATAAAGATAAAAACACAGCAAATTGTATAGGTGCATCTCTCTGACTATCAGTCTGAGAGATGCCGCCGCAGAGCAGACACACCCTGACCAGAGTCAACCCCACGTAGCTGAGGGCAGGCCAAAGGAAACCCTGACACCAGGCCGGGTCTCACCACACACTGACTGACACGTTAATGTCACAGAGCCACATCCTGAAGATGAGCTGAAGACACACAGCGGGGGGGGTTTGAGGAGGAGAAGAGACAATATCAAAAAACGGTCAATTCAGAAATATGATTTAGAATCATAAAGGATGATGCATTCTTATCTTATATCTCTTTGCTTCCTCTCATCTCTGCTCTCCTTTCGTATCCTTTCTAGCCACGTAACAGGCTCCTCTCTCCATCACCCATTCAGAACAATGCAGCACAGGCCTCCAGGGCTGATGCTAATCTCACATCCATGAGAGCTAAGGGCGATCTCAGGGCAACTAGATAATGATCCACCTCCGAACAGGACAGTGGAGAGCAATAAAACTCACCCGCAGCCTGGAAAGCTTACAGCTACGCCGCTTTATTATTAACGCAGAGAGATAAGCCTCACTACGGCAGGCACATTAGGACCACTCCTCTCTTGTCCATAAAAACAACAAGACAGAGATGAAGATGCTATGAATGAAAGAGACACTCTGTGTTTGCTCGTTTCCAAGATATCGAGAAGACGCTGCCAACAAAAGCTGCTAAATCATTTAACGTTTGCCAGATGTCCAGAGGGGGAGAAACGTTATGCAAATTCTGGAAAGATGAGGGGAGGGATAGCAGGTTATTCACGATCATCATCAGCCGTTGGAAGTTACTGCAAAGAGCAGAACGGACGTGAAGGTGGCAAACAATTCCATCAGTTCGCCCTTAAGAGGTCTACACGTCACCATGGCTACCACATGTACACAGAGGCGGGCTCTAAGACCACATAGGAAGTAGGGAAATTCCCATGAACATGACAACTGTGATTATTTATATACTTGCAGACGGAAATCAAAAACTGAAGTGGAAAATGTACAGTAAGTCTGGCAATGTCTCTGAACTGATGTCCAACTGCGCTTCATAGTGCTTCTGAGGTGGCCCTCAGGGTTGTCATGGAGACTGAGACAGCCCAGAGTGTCATGGTGACCTCAGTATTGTCTAAATGCTATTTGTCAGGATATTGACTCAAAAGCCAAAGGAGTGTAAATATGACTTTTTTTTTTGCCTTTCTCAACCTTATTAGATTGTCATCCGTCATCTTTCATTTCCTCTGAGCCCCCCCCACATCCGTGTGTCTTTCTCTCTCCCATACCCTCACGTCTCTCCATTGGACCGACAATATGACCTTCGCTGTTTCCGTTAAAAGTATCTCTGGCACGCCTCGCACAATCCTTTCAAAGACAATACAGATAGCAGACATGGGAAAGACAAAAGCTGCTGTTCCGTTTGTCCGTGGCGGCAAAACTCCTGTGTTAATGGCAGCATATGTTAGGGGTTTTATAATGAACATGTCACGCAGGTACATGGATTTACGCCTCTGTTTGATTGTTTTCTGAGCAGCTGGAATTACTACGATGGCCTTTGGAAAACATTTGGGACATACAAGTAATTTAGGCAATGTATTGATTTTAGTGGTTATATCCGTAAAAGCGACACGGACACGCTTCCAATTTTGCTTTTTAAGCAATATTTTTGTCCAAAAGTGGATCGCTTCCAAAAAACTGTCAAATTGAGAGTAAAATTGAGAGAGAAACTTTAACTGGCCATGCCGGTAAAGCTTAAGCTGTCTGAAAATGTCAGCCTACAAAGATTCTAATGTAAAGCAGACTGGTGTTGGTTGTTACCATCCTCTGTGCCCTTACTGTACAGACCTTCTTATTTTGGAATGATTTTAGAGTTTAAAGAGCTTTTTGTCCGTGCCTCTGAATATGATGAAAGGACAAAAAACAGACAGACCAGCAGTCTTTCAGCCAAACACGCAGCCAGTCAGACACTTACACAAGACTGATAAACCAATAAAGGAACCATAGATGCTGGGGAGGAGATCACGCTGACTGAAAATAACAGAGTCAGTGTGAAAGTGAGAGGAGAAGTGGGAAATGTGTGGCACCATTCTTAACAGATGAAAGATCTATGGTTACAAACAGGCGTATGCGTGCGTGTGTGTGTCTCTGACCTGAGAGATGTGGTTGATGGAGGACTCCATGCGCCGCAGCTGTGACGCCTGGATGTCCAGCAGCTGCAGGACATTGTTGGCTAAGGCATTGATCTGGTAGGCCACGCTGGCCAGGGACTGGGTGGTGTAGGCTTTGGTCTCCTCCAAGGCTTTCCTCTTATCCTGGGCCTGTAGGGGGGAGAGAGGGAGAGGAAGATGGAGTGAGAACCCAGTAACCGTAAATCTCATAACATTCGCCATCTAACTAAATTCGAGCCACTTATCCAGGCCGGGTTTGTGGTGGAAACCGGGCCAACTGAGCACTCAAGAGGTCCATTTCACCCTGCTCTCATTCCTAAGATATCCCTTTGGAGGGTGTTTAGATGATGTAACAAGTCCAGCGGGCAAGTTGGAGGTCCTCATACACACACCAGCTGTTTAAATTTGTTCAAAATATTTCTCTTCTTAAGGAATTTGCCCTAGTCTCTCTCTTCTTGCAATCCATGTTCCCCGATTGGTGGAGGGGAGCGAACGTTATGTCATCACCGCCTCTTTTCACCTGTGGAAGCGAGCGCGTGGGCGGGACACCCACGCCATTCCTTAAAGCAGCCGTCAAGGCTGACAAGCAGGTGTCACTGTTGCAGCGAGCGACATGGCCGATCCGTGCTGACATCAAGGCACAAATGTAATTACACCGTACGCAGACGGAATGAAGAGGATTCTGCCGGTCTCAGATTGTAAATTACCTTGCGTAATGACTGAGTAAATCGATTTACAAATGCTTAATCTACTTACTTAGAAGCATCTGCGTGCCATGTACATTATCCTGTATTTATATCCACTCAATAGCTGGAGTATTTGTACAATTAGAGGCAAAATGTGATCCAAGCACAGAATCAACAGTCTGTGCCTCTCTGAGTACACATGATGTGTCGAGTCTGACGGCATGCGACGGTTGAGATGTTTACACGAGTAATTCACCGCAATTCTATAATCTACGTGTGCTACTTGGAGCGAGCGCAATTATATTTGTGCCAATTTCAAGAGCATTAAGGTCACGGCGTTGGAGAAGGACTTCATCACAGCGTAATCCACTATTCAAGAGCATACAAACAAAGTCAGCGTCAGGCATTGTATTTTGATATAAACACACACCCACACACACACAGCATGACCATCCAGTCTGTGTTTTCATTAAATGGCACTACTTCACTGATACAAAGAAAGAACCAAAAA
>OMNV01011848.1:32470-39035 GCA_900303265.1 Brotula barbata | reverse complement strand
GGGGGGGGGGGGACAGCAGAGCAGAAGGTTGGCAATGTGTGGATGCAGATGACATCTCCATATAGGCCAGCATGAACGTGAGGACTGCAGGCCATATTACTTGAGCTGGGGCTCACTTCGTGTATGGCTAACACAGTGCTATGCTACTTCATAGGCATGGTTCAGAAATGAGAGGGAGGGGAAGAGAGAGAGAGAGAGAGAAAATGAGAGACAGGGCAGTGGAAGAGGGGCTCAAAGGGAAAGATAGCTTGAAAGAAAAAAAGGCTCAGACTGTCTGAAGAAAACAGGGAGCTGCTGAGGGAGGGAAGGACGGATACAAAGGGAGGGAGAGATAAAGAGAATAAAGGAGGAGAGGGAGAGCTCCGTAGAAGCAGGAGAGAGACACAGGGAAGAGGCGAGAACAAAAAATGGCAGAAGAAAGGAATGAGAGATACAGCGGGAGGAGGGTGCTGCAGAGGATGAAAAAATGATGTGAAAAGAAGAAATGGAGAGAGAGAAACAGAATATGCAACGTAGAGTGGGGTAGAAAAAGATTGTGATGTTTGTGTATATGGAGGGTGTGAAATAAAAGAGAGAGAGAGAGCGAGGGGGCACACAGACACGTAAATAATGTGAAGCAACAACGGGCTCGCTGCGCCCACAGAGGAGATAACCCAGAAGGCTATATTTAGCTCGTTAGGGCTGTCATCCACACTGAGGCCTGTTTCCACAGGCTGGGCTCTGCTCACCACACTGCACTGCTCCTTTACTATTCATCACTCTTAAGCTCTTTAAATATTATGCAAAGAGGTTGGAAAGTAGCGGTGTGGTCATACAAGGTTGAGTCATGTGGAATTATGGGAACTTATTTGTGGAGGACAAGCAGACACTCCATTTTACACCAGTTCCTCACAGGATGCAAACTGACAGAGAGAACCATTGGCTGATGGAAAAAAAAGTAACTTTCTATGGAAGCTTCCTGAGTGTGGACATTGCTCTGGTACCAAAAATGGCTATTCTTCAATTTCAACAATATATCATAAAGTATATATGCACGTATACCAAAGTGCTTTCATTGGATTAACAAGCCAATGAGACAAACACCATGCTAGATGTCCCTGTTTCCCAGAAGACACCTTTTCTGGTGGAAATGTTTGAAATATTATTTCATTTTTTTTCTTTTTTTTGGTATTTTGGCATCTTCATCCTTGGCTTTACTGTTGAAGTTGTCGGCACTTTTACTGCAGGTGTCGTCCTCCATCTGATCAGATGGAAGTGATAATAATTGCTTATGTTTACTACACCAATGTTCTTGTATATATCACAAACTACTGTTATTGATGGCAGTTTTAACAGCAGTGGATGGATTTTTCCTTGTAGGTAATTGTCCAGAAAATGGATGTTCACAACTAGAACAGAACCTCAACAGAGCATACATAGAGTGTGAATAGGTTTTAAATGTGTAGGGGGGAAAGGGCGTAAAACATAAAATCTTCCCAATGTTTAGAGTAGGAATGGAATGATGAGAGAGTAGCACTAAAAGGCATGGAGCAGAGAGAAGAGCCGGTATGACGGACATCGGAGGATGTCGTAGAGCTTTCCATCAACCGACCCAGTCTTTGTCTTGAAAATATACTTTAACATAATTTTTCATGTTAGCTGTCATTCGGGTAGAGGAGGTCTAATTGTAGCTGTTCAAGTTATGCCAGCAATCCTATGTAAACTGAATGTCAGTTTTAATCAGCTGGATACATTTCAGTGTTTAGAGGCCTATTTTTCCTCAGTCTTATTTAACTTTGCATTTTCCAACGCTATGTTTTTCATGCTTGGAGGGAAGATAACATACATTCTCAAATTGCATCCGCCTGTTGAATGTGGAAAAAAATTAAGCAAAGTATGTATATTGACTCATCCGTTCTCTGTATTTTTTCATAAAGATTGTGTAGGGTGTTGCCTGCACTCGTAGACCAATTATCTTGTGTGTGCATAGAAATGCGGACGATGTTTAGTGGGAGCTGCAGACACACGGACATCAAGTCAGACACGTCGTGCGTCTGTGGGCAGCTGTATTTATAATTCATGGCTCTCAGATTTCACTGCTCTCCTGGAATTCCACTGTGTATTTTTAAATAAGGCTGCATTGTAGCAATGGCTAATCAGGGGAAGTGGACTTGTTCGCCGTGCTCACACACCGACAAGGCAATACTCTTTGCTCTGACAACAACAACATTCAGCCATGCTGAGGAAGAGACGACACACAAGCACAGGATTAGAACCTTTTCAGAATCACTGGTTCAAAGATGGCAAATCCTTGATGATATTCTATAAATGAAGGCCTTGAAATTAAATATATGTTGTTTACGGTGCCTCAGCAACCATTTTTGTAAAAGGTATAGGGTTGGATGTCCCCAGAGACCCATTTCTTCTCCTCTCTCCACTGTTCTTCAGCCTTCATCTCATTCTTGCAGTGTCACATAAAACAAAACAGTCAAAGGGGAGTGGACCGCGCAGCCCCTTAAACGTATAAAGAAAGACATGTCTACTGGAGGGTGACAGCTCATAGTCAGGAATCAGATTAGGTGGCTTCTCCCTTGCTGTGATGGTGTGTGTGTTTGTGTGGTACAGGGTTCAGTTTTAGGGAATATACACTGTGTGTATATTATGATTTGTTATATTGGAGAAATAATATGTATCAACTTAAAACATAATTATCTTTTTAATTTTTGTCTTTAGGATTTGATAGTGCTGAAGTTTTGTTAATAAACTGATGCTAGTTTGTTAATTATTTGTGCATAAAGTATCACACAACTTGTATTGGATTCATGTTGTGTTGTGGTCATAGTAAATTGTCTCTATTCCTGCAGTCATTTGTAGGAACATTGTGAGCACGCGTGTCTGTTGTGTGTGTAGTATATGTCTCTGTGTGTCATCCGTTCAGTACAGCCCCTCAGGCATAAACTCTGTGTGTATGTGTGTGTGTGTCTGGATTAATGTGGTGTTCTCAGCCTCCTCCTACACTGCCTGCTCATCTGTCTGATTCAGGCTGACACACAGTGTTCTCTTCAACAACATTACAGTCAGTGACTGAAAGAGGGGATGGAGAAGGATAGAGGGAAGAGAAAAGAAATGAGAGAAGTAGGATGAAGGGAGAGATGGGACGCTGAGATGACAAGAAAAGAATAAAATGGACGGGAAACCCTGAGGAAGCAAAGAGAAAATTTAGATTGTTTGTGTAAGGAAGAGAGGAGGAAGGAGGCGGACTGGCAGAAAATTAAGAGGAATGGCATGAATGAGGAAAGGGAAGGATAGATGAGAATGATGCAAGACAGAGGAAAGGATGAGGGCAGAAGCTAAATGTTCTCTCTGGAGTAGTCTGGAGGATTTAAGTTGGGTCAAATTCAGGGAAGGATTTTGTCTCTTTTAAGAGTCTTAAACCTGTCTGAATGGTTTGGAGCCACAGAAACAAACCAGTGCAGGCCAGGAGGATTCATAAGGACGGATCAGCTCCCACTCGCAGCACACGCATGTTTACAGCTCTAAACTCCCTTTGGATTCAAGGTCAGTAGTGGTGTAGTTGTGGTTTTAGCCTTTCCTCTGATGAAACTAGCTGCAAGAGACGCTGAATGTCTGCCGTGACTGATTTAGTCGTCACCCACTGACGGCACACAATGGAGAAGTCAGAGGCTGCTAACCTAACCTCTGATGTGAGCTAGCACAGTGTGCTAATAAATGTTTTAACACTGGTGCTATGTGTGTGTGTGTGTGTGTGTGTGTGTGTGTGTGTATGTGTATGTGTCAACGTGTGTGTGGGCGAGCAGATGAAAGAGACAAGCTCCCCCTGAGAGACACTGATGAACAATGCTTTTGCTTAGGTTCTACACACATACACACCCACGCATGTACACACAAATACACGCAAGAGTAAACACATGCACAAAGACAAACACAACCACACATGCAGTTCATGAATGTAGCGTACGTGCACACACTCGCACACAAACAAACGGATGTCCTATTTAGATAAATCACCTTGGATTAGACCCACTTCCTAAAGCTCATTTTAAAGTCTGCCAGCATCCTTTCGCAGAATGCTTGGAAGTGGTAGAGGGAGTAAGAAAAAGAGGAAGAGAGAGACGGCGAGAGTCTGGCATAGTCATCTGACACTCTCTCAACACCATGGGGGGCGGGGGGTGAACATTCCCTGAAGGGGGGAAGAAATACAGGAATGCTTTTTCACCGTCTTTCCCCGATGACAGTGCAGTGCGTACGTTATTAGTGAGAGTGACTTAGTTCGAGAATGGAATGTTACCGCGCGATCAGACAAACAAGAATTACGCGATCAGATAAACAAGAATTATGCTGTAGCCTCAATTTATCTAATGTTACCGCCTCACTGGACTCATGTAATGAGGCAAAAACTGGCAAAAAAATCCCCTGTGATAATGGGATGTGCATTTCTTGTTGGCACATCAGCTATTAATGATATGTTTTTACAATCAGTCCAAGATTGCAACATTAGGGAGACACAGCAACGTGAGATTACCATGAAAATTTACATTTATTACACAAAGGAAAAACAGAAAAACAACAACGATCACAATGCAGTATATCTTAACAAGTGGTGTAAGCAAGTGCAGGGCTGCTTGAAGAGACAGATACGCTAAGGCACAGCTATATAATAGAATGTTTAATCGTACACCATTCAGAGAGTTAAATTGCCACCTGTTGATACTGATTTTTTATGTGGTATTTATTTACTTCATCAATAGTCTGCACTAATGGTTGATTTGTTTTCATTACAATAACAAATTTCTTTGACTACCAAATTACATCAGATGAAGTTGAGCAATTCTTTTAGCTAATCACCTGAAACAAAAAAGTTGATTAGGCTTGTTGAGTCATATCTAGCTTGATTCAAATTAGATTTTTTGTGGACGGGGTTACATTTTTTCAGATTATTTTTTGGCATTTCTGCTTTATTCTGACAGGCATAGTAGAGAGATAGACAGGAAGGACAGGGCAGAGATGGTGGTGAGATGCGGTAAAGGTCTCAGGTTGGAATCTGACCTGCATCTCTGCCCTATGTGGTGTCCTCTCCATCTGATGAACCACCAGGCTGCCTTTGTATGGCAATTTTACTACACATGAGCAGCAACTAGTTAAAATTGGAAAATTGATCACCTGTTGGGTCCAGTAATACAGCTGCTGTATGGTGTGGACAGTGTGGTGAAGAAGAAGATCTTAATTTATCAGTTGTTGTTTGTTCCCACCCTCGTCCATGGTTTTGAGCTATGAGTAGTGAGCGACAGAATGAGATTGCGGGTACAAGCGTCTGAAATGGGGTTTCACTGTAGGCTAGCTGGGGGTCACACGCTATGATAGGAGGAGAGGAGCTATGTGATTCACAGACCTCAGAGTACAACAGCTGCTCCTTTATATGTAGAGGCGTCAATTGAGGGGATCCAGGCATCTTGTAAGGATGCCACATGGATGCCAATTTGGAGGAGACCATGGATCAAACCCAGGACATTCTGGAGAGATTACATCTCTTGGCAGGCCTTGGGATGTCTAGGATCCCAGAGGAAAGAAGTTGCTGGGGAATGGAGGTCTGGGTTGCTCTGTTGGCCTTGTTGTCACTGGGACCCTGACCAGGATGAAGCAGGTTATAAAATGGATTGCTAGTTAAAAAAAACAAAAAAAACTATCACAGTCCTCGGTCATCTTTCAATTTGTGGAACTACGGATAGAAGCTAACTGAGTTAAATCTTTGGTCATGTATTTGTTTTTTCCGCATTGAATCAGTAATGTCACACCTGCTTTAGTGCCATTTAGCACATCTATAACAGCAATTTCTGGAGTCATGGTGTTCTTGCAAGGTTTTGTCAAGAAATTCAGACTCCAAATGTCATTCAGGCATATAAACGTCATAGACTGCAGATTCTTTGTATTACGATTATGCAGGGTAACGTGTGTTTGGAAAACAGCAGGATTAATTGTCCATGTTTATGTCGTGCTTGCATTTATGCCTTGGCAAATAATCTAAGCCTACTGTGGTGAGGACCGTTTAGTCGACCTGTAAGCAGAAACAAGGAAATAGAGCAAAATGCAGGTACAAATGAATACAGATTCATACGAATAAAGACAGGAGTAACTACAAACAGAAGACAAGACCGTAATTGGCAAATGCACAGAAAAACTGAAAGATTGACAGAGAATGACTGATAGAGTGTTTCCAGTATAAATAGAGCAGGCGAGCTAATCAGCAGCAGGTGAAAGTGATTGTGGCTGATTACCGGAGACCAGAGATTACTAATCTGGCGACACTGAGTGAAGGATGTGACAACACGTTTAACTACGCAACAGTGTAGACACCGTCGCTGTACTGACCAAACACACCCCAACACTTTGAAACTTCAAATCAAAGTTCTTACTCTGCAAAAGTCCAGACTTAGCTTCAAATGTTGTGCATTGCCACTGAACTGTTATGCAGACTTGATAAATCCTACAATAGTCATATCTCTGCTGTCTAACACACGCCTCTTCTTGCTGCCTCTTCAAAGGAAAACCATAATTGGCACCATTTATG
>OMNV01011848.1:19970-27470 GCA_900303265.1 Brotula barbata | reverse complement strand
TTGTCTGAGAAGCAGTAGGAGCTCTTAGGAGGCAACGACTGCCTGTCAGTCCACGTACCTCCTGCTAATTTACTGACTGGGTCACATTGTAGAAAAGAAAGCCACTGAAATAACAGACAGAAAGATGGGTAGACGGTACAATAAAAATCCAAAATGACAGACAGAGATCTGTTCTGTTGTGTCGACAGACTTCCATGCAGGGAGACATTATCATTATCAAGTTGAATGTCATCTTCCCTGACTCTCCTCTCTGTCTTCCCTTTTTAAAGCTGACAGTCTGCAATTTAAGCACATAGTCACTTGTAACAACGTGTGTCATTTCATAGTGAAGGTAATTACAGCACGGTGGGTGGATATCTAAGTACTTTTGGTGCACTGTACATATTGTGTGCATCAGTTTTCAACACTGACTGACTTTACGGCCAATGGTTGCAGTTGGCAACAATTTTAAGTATCCTGCAAAGTCAGTATTGGACTTCCCTCAGCTTGTTTTTGTGTTCAGTGTTGGCTATATTAAGACTGATCCAATTCTTTTTTTTTCTTCAAAACCTTTTGGGCTGTAGGTGCAGCAGCTGTCAAAAATGACCAATGGCTCCGTAAAACACTGTAACCTATTTTTAACGCACAGTGTTGTCAGAAAGTGAACCATAGTGTGCCACAAACAAATAAATATCAGACAGCAGTTTCAGTAAAGATATTCACAGTTTGACAATAGCTAGGAGCCTCGCTTCACCTCCATCACAATTTTGCGTATGACACTGCAGTTCTGATATCTTGCAGCTGGTTAAAAGCTGCATTTGTACTCCTGAACTTAGATCACGATGGGTTGCAGCTCTTCCAAAAAGGACTCTTCCTAATTGACATTGGTGGTCGCCTTCAGACGAAAGACTGCAGGCTGTCATTGCTGCACTGGTTAAACAGTGACAAACAGTGATGCACTGATGGATTGATTCCTAAGCCCAGAAAGAGAGACAGAGACAGGGTGATAGAATAGAAAGATTTTTGGCATTTCATAGTGAAACAAGTTTAGAATTCATACAGTTTATTTAGTCATTTTATTTTTATTTCTTCAAGTTGCCCCACCAGTCCATTGTTCTGGTGGCCATTTTGGTCCAAACGTTGTCCACTCTGCTTGAGTGTTTGTCTGGAGAGTTTGTTCTCGTGTAATGTTTGATCTGATCAAGATATGTGGATATTTGTAACCCTCTTTGCACGTTTACCGGAGACTACAACATGTCTCTAGTCTCTTCACAGTACATGGTCAAATAATTGCACTTTTCATCATGTTCAGGCGTCTTCTCTTTGCTTGGCTTGGCAAAGGAGTTTGTACATTGCCATGTACAAGATTATCTGCAACTTTCAAAGGAACCATGTGTCAGTTGGTTCAAAGTTTACTTGAGAGCATCCTTTTTCCGCATAGAACGCCAAACATATGTAACATTTGGGATCACATCTCGAAGGGGAGCTTCTTGTTTAAAATGTTGACTAAGTCTGGCTTCCTGTGTCTGACCTCACACCCCATGTCACTGGTGACAGTAGAGACAGACGGTGCTGCAGTTAAAATATAAAGCAAGAATGATATTTTATACAATATTTTGAACTGATTTTCGACTGCTTTCTTCTTCAGCCAAACTGTGAGCAGTGACAATTCTACCTCAGTTAAAAAAACTTAATTCCTGTACTACAGCCCCAGAAAGAGAACAGAGAAAAATAAAGGCGAGACAGTGCGAGGGAACACAGTAAAAAGATAAAGGCGAGACTAAGTGAGAGAACAGAGAAAACGAGAGGGAGAGATTGCTGGCAGTGAAGCCAGGCAGAACTGGACTGTCAGCTCTTGTCGCCAAAGAGAAGAAATGGACTGGGGAGCTGGCTACAGCTCTGAGAGATGGAGAGCACAGGAGGGGGAGGGTGGTAGGTGGAAAAGACGACGAGGTGGGGGGTGGACAGTGGAAAATGGAGAGGGAAGGAAAGGGGTTGGAAGAGAAGTGACAGAAGGAGACCAAAGAGCTAGGTTCAGGCAAAGTAGGAGAAATGGGAGGGAGAAAAAATGAAGAGGGGGAACTGTCAGGAACTTGTGAAAGAAGAGAAAAGAGCACACTGAGAGAGGAAAGGTGGAAAAAGTCTATGTTGGGGGGGGCAGCCAGCAGTACATGATAAAAAAGTGAAACTGAAAGAAGAATAACTGAGCTTGTAAAAAGAGTAACTGGAAGAGTCAGGAGACAGAGAAAGGAGGGAAGTGGTAAAAGTATCACAGAGTTAGATGGAAAGAAAACTACTGTGCAGTGTGAAAAGAGGAAGGTAAGTGCAGAGAGAAAAAGGAAGAGTGTCATGGGGACCACTGTGACAGAGAATAAAATCCATCCATTATCCACAGCCTTTATCCATGTCAGGGTCGTGGTGGGCCTAGAGCCTATCCCAGCGGTCACAGGCCAAAGGGCAGGTTACGCCCTGGACAGGTCACCTGTGTATTGCTGGGCTGACACACAGAGACAACTCAGTCACACATCCATTTACACCTATGGTTGATTTTGATACTTCAATTCACTTAAGCTGCAGTACCCAGAGGAAACCCACACAGACATGGGGAGAACATGCAAACTCCACACATAAAGGACCAGGGGCACCCCGGGACTCGTACCCTTGGAGCATCTTGCTGTGAGGCGACAATGCCAACCACCAAGCCAGAAAATTAAATGAAATAGAAAAAAGGATATCGGGAAGAAAGATTGTAATATGAGAGCGATGGGAAAAGAGAGTGCACAAAAAGGATGAGAGAATGTGAGGAAAGGGAAGTTACAACCGGCAGAGCCAACAGAGGAGAGGGATAGTCTGAAGAAGATAGGAAGTTACTTAAAAAAAAAAGAAAAGAAAAAAAAAAAAGACTTTGAGGGTGTAAGAGACTGGTGGAGAAAAAGGCGAGAGTGAGGAGATCTAGAGAGAGAGATTCTGGGGAGAGGCAATATTGTAAAAAGTGAGAGTGAAAGAGAGAGAGAGGGATGTGATTAATTGAGGAGAGAGGGTAAACAGGATAAATGGACCCTTAAAAGAGACGGACCACAGCGAACAGATGAGGGGGAAAAGGGAACGGAGATGAAAATGAGAGAGGGATAAAGGAAGGGAGGTTATCTTTGAGCTGCAGTGAGAAATAATGAATCATGAATAGATTTAACAGTATCTGCTCTTATTTCCTCTCCTCCCTCTCATCCCCCTCCAGCTTCCTCCTCACATCCTGCTGAGATCACTGCTATAGCATCTCCCTCGCTCTCTCAGCCGCTCTCTTTCTCTTCCTCGCGCACGCTCTATCATTATCTGTGGCACGGCCATCTCATGTCCTGGCATTAATTGAGCAGTAACAGTCATTTCATGCCTTCCCACCCCTCCTTTGAGTCTCCTCTCCTTTTTCTTCTCCGTCTCTGTCTCTTGCCGTCTGAATTTCACATCGGCTCCCGACTCTCACCCTTCGCTATTTTGATCTCTCTCGTTTCTTTACTATCTCTCTCTCTCTCTCGCTATTCTTTTCCCCTTCCCTCTCTCTGTCTCCATCTCTTTTTCTCTTGTGGCTGATTGTATCTGAACTATGTGAAGGCACAGAAAAGATAACGTCTACCCCCTCCTCCTTTTCCTCCTCCTTTACGCTTTATGGACGCACACACACACACACACACACACATAGACACCATCACATAATCTCAATGCTTCACTTCCATTATCATATCATATCATATCATATATATACTAGCTTTATCCCCAGGAGGAAGGATACCTGCTATAGGGACTTACACTGCTCTCTGTGGTTGTTCTATATTCATTGATATTGCACTTCTGGGGCATGGCTAGTTATTGCCTGTATCCCCTGCTATGTGCACACACACAACACGTATATTCAGCAACATTGTAATTCAGCCATATGCTGTAAGCTGGTAGTGGCGTTGAAGGAGGAGCATTCAGATATAATGATATCTTTGTTGATGTAAAGTAGGTTGAATGGATTGCTGCCCTCTGTGGTTTAGTAGCTGCCGGATGATCCAGTGATGATGATGATTTTCTTAAATTGCAACGTTGGTGACCCCAGTGCATATTGGTAAATTCATATTTAACACCCTCAGCATTGTTTTTGCAGTTCAAATATTTTGACAACTTTCAACTGCAGCAATATATCCGCATAAAATGAAATCTTGACATGGTTTTTAATCGTGGACAGTAAAATTATAATTACAGTTTGATTTAACATTTTTTGAGCTAATGTTAATATGGGCTGTATGATAATGCAAGCAATGTAACTATTTTTTTGCACATCTGCTGCATTCATTCGAACATAATGATTAGAATTTAAAAGTTCTCAAGGTACCCAAGACAATGCACAAATATAATTTAGATGAACTCGGTCTCCATGCTTGCCCGCGCTTGTGTCTTGGAACTAGTTCAACATCCACCCTACTAACTTGATTTGCCTCCACAGACCTGTTCCTAAGTTTATTATTTGTCTGTCCTGCGATCAAGGCAAAAATGTGATTAAGTCTGTGACATTTACATGCCTGAACAAATTAATTTACAATCAGATTTGGTCATAATCTACTCTAGGCATGTTAGTAGGAGTAAGCATCCTTCAGTTTATGCTGAATTCTATTGCATTGTGCTACATGAGCTTCAGAAAATAATAGATTTTTTAGTCTCATTCAGAGTTACAGAGAATTTCCTGATGTCATATCATGTGATTGTAGCATATTTTCATATCAATATCAAGGCGACTGACCTGCTTAATTACAGATTAGACAGGAGGGGCCTGTGCAATTGTTAGATTTGATTTATTATAATAGTTGACCCTAAAAGAAGCTAAGCTGTGATCTTAAATGGTGGATAGGATAGTACCTCTAGAGTGCACAGAGCACTGGAAGGAATAAATCGTCTGTGGATCTAAATATCCCTCAGGTCATTTTAACTGGCAGCAAGCTTGCATTACTGAAAGGTGTCGATGTTTGATTTCACTTTTGTCCTTGAGCTGGATAGTGAACCTCCAGCTGCTCACTAATTTTAGCCTGTTCAGGATAATAATGGTGTGAAATGAAAACAAAAATTCTCCCTTCTCCTCAGCATGTAGCAATTGGTCAAATGAAATGAAAAATACTCCAGAGTAGTCTTGTGTAAATCTTGTACTGTTGGGTTCACAGACTAAGCAGGATATTATAGGAAGCTGTGTGTGATAGTCAGGATGCGAGGAAGCTAGACTGTTTCCCCTGTGGACTCCTGAGGACAGATGAAGCAGCTGGCTGTCCTTCCTTCCTGCTCCCTCCTTTCATTTCACCAACACACATATGAGGATAAGTGTGCGCGTTAGAGGGAGAGAGAGAGAGAGAGAGATGGAGAGACAGAGAGACAGTAAACATCCTACTCTTTCTTTTGGCCTGTTGATGGTTCATATAGTATATTGTGCATTTTACTGTCCTTTTTTTCATTAGCTATCATGCAGTTTAAAGCATTGAACTGAAAAAAGGAAAAAAGTGGGAGAAGATCGAGACCAAGAAAGACTAAGACAAAGACTGTGCACGCAGGAAAGGGAGAGCATAAGAGAATGTTTGTGTTTGCCTTGCATAAGAAATGTGCATGCACTTATCCCTGTACCTAATTAGTCTGGCTGTCTAGCCTATTCGTGTGCGTGTGAGTGCATGTGTGTGTGTGTGTGTGTGTGTGTATGTGTCCGTGTGAATGCATTTGTTGGAATGTCTGCTTAAAGTTCTGGCCTGAATCCTTGTCTCGTTTGAGATTGGAGAGAGATGCCTTGATTGTCAGCTCATGGATTGGTTACCCCTTTTGTTTTCAATCTTACTCTTACTCTTCATCCTTCCTTCCTCATATTTCCTCCCTGTGAGTTTATAATCCCCATGCTGTGTTATGTGTGTGTATGTTTAACTTGGTTCATTTTTAAGGGCTGGATTAGGATGAGCCTGGAAATGTGGGTCAGCTAGAACAGGCTTTGGAGAGGTCAAAAGACTTTCTGCATGTAGTGTGTCTTTGTCCTCACTCTGATCAGTAGCGCATGCAGTCTCTTTGCACGTTATAGCATCTGTGCTGTGTGTGTGTGATGTTTCTCCCTCTACTTCTCTCTCCATCTCTGCCTTTTGTGTGTGTGTGTGCCAGTGTAGATGTGTGTATCAGAGCTCATTTGTGAATAATGAGGCATATATAGAGAGAAACCCCTTTAGGAATGACAGAAAAGGAGATTGAGGGAAGGAAAATACAGAGAGAGAGAGAGAAAGAGAGAGAGACAAAGATGAGATGAGAGAGAAAATGAGTGATTAAATTCCCAGGGAGCAAGCATAATGGTTTTGTCACTCTGAGCTACACAGGCTGTGTGTGTATGTGTATGCATGTGTGTGCGCGTGCATGTGTGTGTACATACGTGTGTGTGTGACATTGTCTACATTTGATACCTTGTTCCTGTATTCCTTTAAAGATGAGAGATGAGACACATTTGTAAAATCATCACCCAACTGAACAGATTTTGTTTCTCGTACTGACGTCCTCTTAAGACGAGCGAGCCCCTTTCGTATGTTCGCTCATTGGAAATGTGTATTTTTAAAAGGTGCGCATGTGTTTGTACTGCAGGTCCAGGTGCACCTGTATGTGTGCATGCATGCATATTTGTGTATGCAGGTGTGTGTTTGTGTGTGTGTGTGTTAGCCTATTAGTCTAGGTGCAGTTGTATGACAGAAGTGAGCTGTCTGTCTCCATTTTCATGCTAAGAGTTTCTGGTGCCTGGTCCACTGCCTATCTTGCATTGGTTCTGCACTAAAGGTTGAATTGCTGTCTTTATGTGTGTATGTGTCTATGGAAGTGTGTGTGTTTGTGTGTGCTTGTTGGTTTCATGCTGGGAGGCTGTGCTTGCTCTGCACACAGCTCTTTGTGTGTGTGTTCTCCACTGCTCTGTTTGGATTGCTTTTCAGTGTGTGCATGTGTGCATGCATCCTTTTTGTGTGTAAGGATTTGAGTGTGTACATGCTGGTGTGTACCTTGCGTGTGTCTGTGTATTGATACTTGTGTGTACTTTGCTGCTCTCCTTTCCTCTCTCTCGCTCTCTCTCGCTTTCTCAGTTTCCCTTCCTTTCTCTCTCTCTCTCTCTCTCTCTCTCTCTCTCTCGCTTTCTCAGTTTCCTTTCCTCTCCTACCCGAGCAGAGGGGCCATCAATCAGAGGCAAGGGGGTTAGAGGAAGGGAGGGGAGGAGGAGAGCTGTTGGCCCAATGCCAGGGAAGAGAAGCTGGCACACTGCCCAGAGGAGAGAGGGAGAAAGAGATGGTGGAGAGAGTGCAAAAAACAAGAGTGAGCAAGAAAGAAAGAGATTCTGACAGAGAAGGAGGGCAGGGAGATAAAGCAAGACGGAGTAAGGAGTGAGAGAGAATGAGAAGGAGGGCAGAGAGAGAGAGAGAGAGAGCGAGCAAAAGAGCAAGTGCACTGAGGGAAACTGAGTGAGAAGACAGAGAGAGAGAGAGAGAGAGACAGGGGGGG
>OMNV01011848.1:0-19950 GCA_900303265.1 Brotula barbata | reverse complement strand
GGAGGAAAAAAGTGCCAGCAGAATAGAGGGACTATGAGGCTGTTTGCCTAGAGAAGTAGAGGAGGTGAGAGACACTGAAAGAGTAGAAGC
This sequence comes from Brotula barbata, assembly GCA_900303265.1. Lineage (NCBI taxonomy): Eukaryota > Metazoa > Chordata > Actinopteri > Ophidiiformes > Ophidiidae > Brotula > Brotula barbata. Next base: position 19,860 of record OMNV01011848.1, on the reverse strand, counting down.
AGGAATGTTTTCATTGAAGAGCTCTGTGCCTTCAACCCCAATCAGTGTGTGATTAGGACGTCAGTGGCCTCAGACATTTACCTTAAACTGCTCTCGGCGGGTTAGCCATCCAATTAGGATGAGCCACAGCTTTGTGTTTGTGTGTATAGAAGTCACATTACATTTAAAGTGAATATCCTTTCATAAATCATTTCTGACCTGATATTCTTGCATTCTGCACATAATAGTTTGGTATATTTGAAGTCATAATCCTTTACTTTTCTTGTTTTGAAAGCTAAATTAAACAACAGTTCTCCGTGATGTTTTTGTTGTAAAAGTAGTTTTACAGTTTTTTAGCTTTTGTTGTTGAATAGTAGAAGTGCAATGGTCAAGTTTGTGTTTCACCATTCATGTCACTACCAAACCCTTTCTCTGGTTTTTGTTGAGGTAGAATTGACAGAGAAACCTTCTCTTTTTCTTTTGCGTGGTAGCATCTTACATAACGTTTACACAAAGCCATATGTTGAATTTGAAGATGTCTTCTGCAGTACTCATTCACTTCCAAACACACATTTTCCTGTAAGGTGCAAGGATTTAAACTAGCAACTATTCTGGGATAAAGCCTGCATTTCAATTGAAATCAGAGCTAAGAGAGCGGGAAGGGATTCCATTTGAGCTTTGTTGAGATACACACACACACACACACACACACACACACACACACCACTCCCATAAAGTTGGCTTGTTAAACTGTAGTGGGACTCAGAGACTGGCACAGCTGGCAGTGCCCAAACACACTGGGCACCATATCCTTCCTCCTGTGCCAACCTGAACTCCTGCTCATCACATTCAAATTCACCGAGCTTTATTGGCAAGATACACGCGATCACTGTTGCTTGCCGTCATGCAGGGAAACCAAATACAATGCTGATCTTTCACAGAGAAGTAGTTCCCCTGTTGATCCCATTCAAGTTCTCTTTAGTGCTGCGAGTGGAAAGGAAACAAAGAAAAATTTAAATGTGTTTCCTCCTGGTGGTCCCTGGCATTTTAAAGAAAAAGATGGGCATTAGATTTTATTCCAGGAGGACCCCTTCCCCGTGCACCTTTGCCTTTTTAGTGTCGCTGCTCCGTCTATTTCTACTTCTCGTAGTCATTTTCTACATTTCCCACAATGCCTCTTGACAACCTCTATATTATATATGAGGTTGTGTGTTGTGTGTTAACAAAATGTTGAGTCTATTAAATAATTTCAAAACCTGACATTGGTTGGGCCGTTATAACAGGAATAAGAACAATACAATAGCCCACGGTAAAATGGGCCAAAAATATGTACAAATACTTTTTATAGTTACAGTTTTCTCTGTTTGCTGCTCCTTATTTCCCAAAAGCCTTTTGAATTGAGGTAAACTGTTCACTGTATCTCGCTCACAATGCACAATTTATATTTATCTCTTTCTTCTTATATCGTCCCTTTTTGTCCTGCAATTTATAAAAATGCCCCTGATCAGACACTGAATGAATACAAAATATGCAAACTAAATTATGTGTTGGGAAGTACGAAAGTCATACTAGACAGGTATTTGAAACACACTTTAAACTTCATACATAGAGACTTTATTTGTCTATGAGTTTGTCTGTGTGCACATGTTGTCTAAGATTTTATCATTATTAAACAAGAAGGCACATTGTACGCATCTGCGGATTGTTTGTGTGTGTATGTGTGTTTGTGCCCGCGTCCATGTGTGCGTGTGTGCATGCCTCTGTGTGCGTGTGTCCCACAGGCACAGTGTGGCTGATGTGCTCCACTGGAACTGGTTGTCCTTGTCCTTAAATTCATTCTTCCATCCGTGTCTCCCTCATTTACTCATTTCCTCCAACTATACCTCCATTTGTTCCCTTTTTTCTGTCTCTTAGAGAATATATTGGGACTTTTTGTTGCTGTTTTCTAAATGGAACACTGTGGTTGGTGTGCTCAGCGTTTCTGACTAACTCTCTCATCTACACACTCGCTCTATTTCACTCTCTCTCTCTCTCTGTCCACACGCCAGTTGGCAGAATATCTGCCCTCAGGTGTTTATTGACCCTACTTTCCTTTCTCCCTTTGTATCTACCCATCTATTCATCCCTCCATCTGTTCATCTCTCTCGATCCGGTCAGTCTTTGCCAGTACTCCCTGGCGGCTGTGCTTTGGTGGGGAATGAGCCTGTGCCGTGTTGTTTCTGATACTTGGCCTGGCTCGGCCTGGTCCAGCCCGGCTCCCTTCCATTCTGTTCTCAAACACTAAAGGTTTGATTGGCCAATTTCAGTGGCACAACCATCTTGGCCGGCATGTGGAGTTGGTGGCTTGTTGCTATGTTGGCAGAAGTTGCCTTTTTAATGATACATTGTGAAGGGGTAGCATACAAATATGTTACCACATTACTGTTCGTGGATATTTATGAGATATTGTCATGTGTATCAGAAAAATATCATCTCAGAGTGCTGAAAATATACAAAAAGGGTACAGTTAGGCTCTGAACGCTTATTTTTACAATTAACCAAATACCTATTTGGTCTATAAAATAATAAGATAAAGAGCCCAGAGCCCAAATTACAATAATAATTCTTTAATATGGAGCCGATGATGTGATATGCAATAGATGATGATATGAATCTGATATGGAAACAATAGAATCCAAGCTGATCCTAGCATTTTGAAGGTTACGGTGTTAAAATACTATAGGGAACAAACCAATTCTGTGTCATTAATTCATAGAATTGGTTTGTTCCCTAATAATCAGAAAATACCTCTGATCAAACTATCTTTTAAAAGTTGCGTGGTGATCATACAGATATTTTATTTTTTCTTATTAAGTTTTCTTAGTTAAGTACTCCGTAGTTACAAATACATTGAAAGCATTTTACTCAAACTGTGTCCATGAGTCGTGTTCTGTTGTGATCCAGTCTTTTCTATGTATTCTTTTCTGGTCTGTTCCGGTTTGTCATCCTTCTTTTCTCTTGGCTCTCTGTTCTACTGTGTTCTGGTCCTTTTTAATCTGTTCAATCTGGCTTGCATGTTTATCTTTTAATCAACGTTATGGCTACATTATGATACAATAAATGAAAGCAGTATTCCCGGACCCACTATGAGAACAAAGCACGCTCACAAACACTCTTTTGTTGTGTTTTGTTCTGCTCTGTGGTCTGGGATATGGTCCAGCTTCACTAGCAGTTAGATTGGCTTTTAGGCTGAGCCAGGTCATCTGAATTGATCTTGGGCAGGAGGAACTCCACAACCTGTCGTACAGTAGGAGGCAATCTGGTGTAGATGGAGACAGGTGGGTCAGGACAAGACAGTGGTTTCAGAATAGATGAAATGTTTTCATGTGGCAAAGGAAAATTCTACAATTGGTACCATCTAACAACAAAGAATAAAATTATACTATTTGCCATCAGGGTGATCAAAATGGTGCAGTGTCTTCTTTTTTTCAGAAATATCGAAGATTATTCATGAGTTATGACTCCTATAGGAAATGTTTGTTATTGCCTGTTCTTTATAGTCTGCCAATTCACGTTACTGTTCATGAAAGACAGATGATCCAATCAGGGATGTGGAAAGGTTTCACTGATTAAATTGTTCCCAGATTGTAACGTGTATGGACAGATAAGAGCCATGCTTGATTCCCAGAAGCAAAACATAGATGAATTCAAACAGAGCTCAGACTCAGGAGGCTGTTGAGACTGCCTCTTACCAAAACCAACACAACCAGCTCCTCAACCGCTTGGAAGCCCTGTATGTAGAGAACATGACAACAAAAGCCAGTGGTGCCCGAGGAGAGCAAGATAAAGTCTAATCAATCAATGAAGTCTAACTGTGTAAAAAATGTTTTTTTATTTATAGATAATTACATACAAATGCTGGATGGTTTATATAGTGTATAGCACGGCTTTAGACATGAGGCTTGCGGACCTGGGCTTGAGTCATACCACTTATTAATAAGTATGGCTGTCACTATCTGTCATATTTATACTCAGTTGATCTACTGATTAATTTGGCTCGATATTAATTTAATCAATATTTGTATATATGTATACTGAGTATGTGACCATCAGATTCTGTTTCTCACTATAAGAGTCTCTCTCTCTCTCTCTTTCTTTCTTTCTCTCGTACACTCGCAATGATGTGATGAGTCTAGCTGTCTGTCCTTGCAACAGTGATGGCTAGTTTATAAAGTCATGATGATACCGGTTGCAGCTGACAGGTGTGGTTGTATGAGTGTGTGTGTGTGTGTCTGTATGTATGTGACAGAGAGAGAGAGGGAGACTTTGTATGACATGTATACAGCCCTGTCATTCATTTCATTGTCCACTCCCTCCCCTTGCTTGCTGTCTTTCACAGTCTAGTATCTTTACGTGCCAGAAACATGTGTTGGAGAGGATAGGATGCAGAGAGCATTGGCAAGATCAAACAAATAGGTACAAAGAGGAGCAACAGAAAAAATACAACCCTGTTAATATCTGACAAAACGCTATCAAAGACAAAACACAGAAATTACATTTATGTCGAAGAAAAAAAGGGTAGTTAAGGTAAAGGTTGGGTAAAGATGATGAAAACCTAGAGAACGGGAGTGCAAGGGAGAGAAAATGTGCAGTGGGAGGAAAAGGATGAATAAGCTAATAATGACTCAGTGAGAGAGCTGTGTGAGAAAAAGAGAGAACGACTAAGTGAAGAAGAGAACAAAATGAGGCCGAGGGCACTCAGACAGATAGAATTAGACACACCGCAGAGGCTGTGTGTGTGTGTGTCCACTGTGTGTGCGTCCACTCCAATTTTTTATGTGTAAACGCTGTGTGCTTGTATAGTTGAATTCAGCCACAGCTGAATTCATTGAACGTATTTACCTATTTTAAGGTGTATGTGTGGTCACTATTTCTAGAATTTTTGTGGACAAATGTAATAGCCCTGATAAAAGTACATTGTGTAAGAGGTTTCTGTGTTTGTTTGTTTGACCATAAGTGAGAGAGGGACGTTGAAGTGGATAAGAGCGTGCGAGGCTGAGTTAAAGGAGAGTGTGACAGTGCTAAAAGAGCAGATGATGACTGGAGCCTTAATGCGGCTTCCACTCGTCCACCTCTGCCATTCACGCCTCATTCCTTTTTCCTCGCTTTCACTTCCACACACAGCACTTTAGTCTCTTGAGAAAGGTTTTTGATGCTCCTGTTTTTTATTTTCAAGGCATAGTGTGCTTTGCATGTTTTCACTGTGTATTTATCTTACAGTATGTTATTTGGTCATCTGTGCTTTTCTAAATCTTTTTCTCTTTTTCTGTCACAGGCAGAGATTGTCAAGCGTCTCAGTGCCATCTGTGCACAGATCATCCCCTTCCTCTCTCAAGAGGTAAATGTCACTGCTGTCACACACATGCACATACACACACAATATATGCACACATTATCAGATTGGTTAATTGGCTGGTTTTATACCATAATTTTGTTTGTAGCCAGAATAGTACATAAATCAGAGTATCTCAAATGTTGCAGAGGCCACAAGGAAATATAATTCTGTGTTAATTGATGTTTTTGTGCATGAAATGCATCCCATGTGGAAATTAACACGTTCAATCACAAACTAATAATGTAGTAACTGAGTGTGTAAGTGAAAATGTATCGCGTCGTTTTAGTCATTCGTATTAGCTCTCCATATTCTGGTCAATAAGTTGTTTTTAATTGTGCTCAGTTTCTTTTGTCATAACATCAATAACATTTAGCAGCAAAAACAGTTTCAGTGAAACGTTTGTGGTTGTGCATGTCACCCTGCAGTGCAGTTATAGCTGCTGGTCAAAAAGGTAGTTAGCAACAGTGATTAAATGTATGCATGTATATTTTGCGTGCGGTTGTGTATTTGACACTTTGACACTCAGATGAGCTGAAAAACAGCTGATGTTTCTCTCTTTTCATGGTCCTCATATCACGGCTATTTGGCAAAAGGAGAAAATTGATCGCCTGGTCCACAAAACCTCATACCAGTAAATGGTGGGAGTTTTCTTCGACGCATCTATAAATGCTTGATATAAGACCTGAGGTCGTGTTGTAATGATGCATCACATGTCTCAGAGTGAGCTGATATTTCACTCTGTCAGCTTTCAGTGAAGGAAGATTTTCTTTTTTTTTTACATTGGGCACAATCCAGTGAACAAATTGTGCCAAACAAGAGTCAATATCAGAGAAGCACTGCCATCATTACAGTTGCCTACAGAGATAAACAGCTGATCACCAAGCATGAGCAGTTGTCCCTGTTGCTTTCGCTTATTTTTTCAACTTAGCATTTCACAGAAAGCCTCTCATAATACTTGAAGAGTAATATATTTTAAGAATGTCTATATGAAATTGTTCCAGGGCTCACTACCAACCATCAATTCTCCATTCTGTCTATCACAGGGATGAACACACAGAGACAAACTCATTCACACTCCCATTCACACCTATGGCCTATTTAGATTCATTGTGACTGCATGTGGTGGGAGCAAATTGTGCAAACCATTGAAGCCATGGGGAAGACATGTAATCTATACACAGAACGGCCCATGTTGGTCGGAGCTGGGTTTGAACCCAGGAACTTCTTGCTGCCAGGGGACAGTACCAGCAAGCCACCGGTGCACAACCAATTAAACATTAATATAATTGTTGTGAGAAAAAAACCCTTTCATTTAACTTCCTTTTATTGTTAAACTTTAGCTGAATGAACCTCAATTGAATAAGAAGAGTGAGATCATCGACTAGAAATGTAGAATTGTTCTCATGGTGGATGTGACAATAAATCCCTGGGTATGTCACTTGTACATTACTGTGTGGGTGTGTGCACATGTGTGTGCACAACACTGGTATGTATAAGAGAATGTAGACTGAAGAACAAACCTGTACACTCTGAGTTTGAATCGAGACAAGAAGGTCACAGCTCTGACCAATATTGGCTGTGTGTGTGTGTGTAGATTAGTGATTGTTTGGGTGTGTGCTGGTATGCACACATGGTTACTTTCAACTGACTGATAACTGATTTATGTACATATGTACACAGGACTTATGTTTTAGTTTGTGTGTAAGTATGTTCATGGTCATTTAATGTTAGTGTTTGCATTATGTCAATGCATGGTTGCTCATTGCAGACTTTTATTTACACAAGGTTGTCACTCTTTCTGCTCATTGTCACAGTTTTACTCCTTCGGAAACACTTTGCTTATGTAAGGCAAAAATGATGTTGATGTTGAGTGTACAGTGCAATACACACCAATATGTCCACTTACGTACATGGATAATAGTAGACGTTGTTCTTACCTACTCTCAATCCATTTTGGTGTGCTATCTGTGTGTGTGTGTTTGTGTATGTGTGTGCGCGCATATAGCACCAGCAACAGGTGGTCCAAGCAGTGGAGAGGGCCAAACAGGTCACTATGGCTGAACTCAATGCCATTATCGGGGTGAGTCACCTCCAAGTGTTACAAACATGTCTACTAACAATGCTCAGTACAAATGGGTTCTGGACAGAATCATCTGATGCTATACAAGAAAACCCAGCAGTAAATTTGTTCGTCATAAAAGAATTTTTCTAATTAATCCATCATTACTGCCAGCTGCCAACAATTGTCAGGATAAGCAAGATGGAAGGAATGTTTGATATGAATCTTTTCTTAAAGAACGTGGGTTGTTAGAGGTTTATGTTCTGACAAATTTACCAAAATTTAAATTTAGTTCAACTACACAGAGCCTCCACCTGAGGGGACGCGTCTGCTCTACAGAAACTGGGCGAACTGCCCTCTCAGTTGAATCATTGTTGCGTCAAAGAAAAGCATTAGTGCAGTTACTAAAATATATAAATGTTTTTAATGTTCTATGTGTATGAAATTTATGACCTCATTCTATTTTTAATGCAGGTCTGCACAAACCGCTGCCTTCACGTCACATAGCTCATCCTCCAGTCAGGGTCTACAGATGAAAATGATTATTCATTTACTTTCTTTTTCACACACAGACATACGCAACAAAGTGTGTGAAATATGCTCAGAATTACACTGACATTTACACCAGTATATTAGGCACACACGGACGTATGTGTTCGTACACATCCAAAGTGATGTTCGTTTGGGGTTTTCCAAAGCTTGTCAGAGTGCTGATCACATTACTGTCTACTTAAACCCCATTGTTCTTCCCAGCATGACACACACTGTTGTTTTTAAGGCGTGTGTCCTAGAAAATGCCCTTTCTTCGTCTGTCTCTTCCTCTTTACTCTCCGTTCTGTCTATTTTTATCCCCCTCTTTTCTCTTTCTCTATATCGTTTCTCTGCTCTGATAAATGTTTTGTTCCATCGTGTATTTTTCTGTCCTTTCCTTCTTTCCGTGGCACCATCCTCATTTTCTCCTTTCCATCTCATATCTTTTACTCTCTGAGGTGCACGCTTTCCGTTCTCTCTTCCTGCACTCATTTACACCCTCCCCTTACCCCCCTCCATCTATCTCTCCTTCACTTTCCATTGCTTTCATGATTTCCCTCTGTTCCTCCCCATCATTTACTCTCTGACTCATACACTCTCATCTCTGCCACTTCTTTTATCTCTGTGTTCCCTTGGCCTCTGCCTCCCTCGTGCTCCTGCCTTCCTCACACAATAAATCGCATTCATCGCCTCAATATTTCACTCCTTCCCCATGGTTCTCCTCTCTCCTTGGCTTCTATTTCTACTTCCTTCACTGTCCAACCCCTCATATATCCATATCTTTCAATTGCCCTCTACTCTTCCTCGTTCTGTTCTCACTGCGAAATCCTACTTCTGTCTCTCACCCACTGTCCTGCACTTCTATCCCTCTTTCCCATCCTTTCATGTTTTGTCTTTATCCCTTTATCCCTCTCTTTTCTAACCATCTGCTTCCTTATATGACACCATTGCTCCCCAAACCTCCCTCTCCCCTCTTCCTCCTTTCCCTGGGGTCACAGCAGCAGCAGCTCCAGCACCTGTCTCACCACGCTCCTGGCATCCCTCTGACGCCCCACCCATCAGGCCTGTCCCTGGGTGCAGGTGGCTCAGGGCTCCTGGCATTGACTGGAGCCCTGGGTGTCTCGGCCCACCTTGCCTCCAAAGATGAACGCAACCACCTTGATCCAGAACATCTCCGAGGTAGAAGACTGTTGAATTTTAACCTTTGTTTTTTTTTTAACTCAAATGTATTAAAATGCCAAAAAAAAAAAAAATTTTTTATTATGACATGAAACTTCACTGCAAGCAGTACACACAATTGAAATGCTGTTTAGTGAAAACTCCCTCCATCCTTAATAAAGCAAATCAATTTATATCAGCCTAAAAGTTCAGGACAATTCATAATCATTTTTTTCTGTTGTATAAACAGTGTGTATATTATATTACGTACTACATATTACATACATACTATTATATTATTATGTACGCGTACTGTACTAAAATTAATGTTTACATAAGTAAAAGGGCGAGCCACGTAGCCTATCATTAACTGTATCCATTCCTCCAGGGAAAATATACGCAGCTAGAGAAATTAGATTATATCCAATACATTTGATTAAATAAAAAAAAAAATATTGACACATATATTAGCTCTGGGAGTATGGAGAATGTGTGTTTTTCCAAATGCAGTTTCAGTGTGAACAGGCAGTGCCAGTTTGTTGTCACAGCTCACAGAAAGATTAATGCAGATCCCTGATTTATCCTGCAGGAAATAATGACTTTTACAACAGCATTTGGTTAGGGCAGTTTAAATTTCAGCGAACCTCAGATGCAAGATAAGATGCTGGACCCTTTAAAAAAGCTGCAGCTTGAGGTTGTTTGTTACATGTGCATATTGTTGTTTTCCAGGCATGACGCAGACAAGCAACTGTTAAACATTGGCGTAATCCAGATTCAGAGTCCCCACCTCATCCTAATGAGTTTAAATGTTTTTCTGTTTTTGTCAATTTCTTCAAACCCCCCAAAAGCTAAAAAATGCTAAAAGGAATGTGGGTAGTAAAGCAGTTAAGTTAGTTTATTTTTATTATTATTATTACCTTAGTTTGTGTTATTATTTGTCTAAAACATCTTTAGAAAAAGATATATTTTGTCAAGACTTGATCGACCTTTAATGACCCCCTTCTAGTTTCATACTAGACTGGATACAAAAATGTCGTGAAACAGAAGTCTGACATCACAGCATTTAAAACAAAACTCAAAGTAAATTAATCTATCATCTTTGTCAGGTACCGTGTGAAAGTTTTGAATCCTCTGTGTAATTTATTCACCGAGTGACCTTTTGGACTGAATTTGAACTTCCTTTTTTAGGTTGTTGTCAGATTAAGGACAGACACATTCATGGCAGTTGTGTAATTGTTGGAGAAATGGTTTCTTGCAATGAACTTCCATTCACCCCGATAGAATATCTTATCTTTGCTCTCTTTCAGGCACAGAGCCAAGAGAGACTTTCTCATGAATAAACTCAGAACTAGGAAAAAAAAGGAGGAATGATTGAGTGTGCGACAAAAAAGGGAGTGAGAAAGAGCGACTTCAGCGCGTGCACACCGCTATATGTCGATGTGTTCGGCATCTACGTTTGCTTATGCATGTCTGCATCCATGTGTGCTTCTTTTATGAGAGAGAAAGAATGAATGAAAAGACAATGAGCAGCGAAAGAGGCAGCAATCTAAGAGGATACCAGAATCATGTTCAATAGTGGGTTTGTATCTTTATTACAGTTGACCACTCGTAGTTCAGGCTAACCTTGTCTGACTGGGGGATTGTTTTTTATCAAGACTGACGTCAAACTTTCTCTCTCTCTCTCCTGTGCTCTCGTTCTATGCTCTGTTTTGCCCCTTTCTCTGTCCCATACCAGAGGGAGCACCCAGCAGGGTGAGTAAAGCGTACTCATTTCATTGTGTGTGTGTATATGTGTGCATGTAGTGATATTTGTGCTGTACACATTTCATTGTGTGTGTGTGAGGGTATATGCACGTGCATGTGTGTGTATGACAGTGATAAACGGAGGAAAATGGAGAGGCAATGTAAAGTGGCCTCTAATAAAGGCTATGTGTTACTGGAGCACAGCCAGGAGTTGCACAACTCTACACCAACACAATAACTGCCTGGAGTGATCAACCTTGAGCTTCTCAAGGTTTTCTACATCACACTAACGCCTGAGCTGCTGGCATTTGGCTGTTATCTGGAGGACATTACAGTTTGAGCAAATGGCTGAACAAGCAACTATTTGTTAATCAGTAACACAAATGTTCTGGTAATCTAGAAGATTTACAAAACAAATGAAGAGATTAAAAGACAGTTAATCGCAAACACCAGAACCAAATTTGGCCACTCTGGTGCAAAAATGCCGACTCAAGTATGCCATGAATACAACATATAAAAATACAGTATAGCAGACAGTCACGAAGGTTTGAAATGGGGGTGGGGGGAGGATTATGTGAATTAGCTTCAGTAAGGGAATAAAATACATGCACATGTATCATCTCCTGTGTATTCTGTTAAACAGTAAAATGTTCGTGCTGTCTGGATGAAGAGGAAAGAAGGAAGAAAGTGGTGATACCTGTAGACCAGGTGCATCAAAGTGACTTTCTCCTCCCTCTCCTTTAATGCAACGTATAGGTGAACTATGTTAGGATGGTAATCAGGTTGCTGTAATTGAGGGTTCAAAACACATTCCATCATTAGAAAAACGGTGAGGCCAAATTAAAAACAAATCAAATGTCTGGACATGTTTTGTTTGTCAGTAGTTCGAAGTAAATTGAGAATGAATGCAGTGCAAATAGGCTGATTTGAAATTCTAAGGATGTCTGTGGCTTGTCCCCCTTCACTCTGGCTGCACATTGCTTTGCTCTGTGGAGGCCATGTGAACATTCTCTTACTGTACAGGCTGCAGTGGACAGCTGGCCTTCATCAGTGTAACTGGTGATAACGCAGAGAAAGAGGAGGAGGAGGAGGAGGAGGTGGGAGGGAGATGGAGGCTGAAATTGGAAAAGAAACAAGCGAGAGAGACTAAAAGGAGGAAAGGAGAAGAAAAAAGAAAAATAGATGGAAGGTTATAAAAACACTGGCAAGTCTTGGCTTTGGGTTTTATTGCTAAATGAAAATGATTTAAAACCACCTCAGACTTTATTTTCCCTCCCTCTCTCTCTCTCTCTCTATCCGCAGTGAAACCCTTAGCATAATTTAATTGCTAAACACAATGCTGATTGTTAAGCACCAGGAAAATATTTTTCTCCTGAGCTGAGGTTTGTGCTGAACTTAGCCAAGCATTGCAGCGCATGGAGGGGAGGGACAGAAGACTGGGGAGCTCAATCGGTATTTGTCAGAGAGCTCCAATCCAATCAAACATTTGGAATTTTAAACGAAGGCGAAGAAAGGGACACGGGGAGGAAGCAAGGAAAGGAGAAAAGAAGCCAGCGGAGGAGAAGAAGACAGAAGAGAGGGATGTTTGTGAGCTGCACTGAGGTCCATTGTGTGTTTTCTCCTCTCCTCTGTCCAGCATTCCTTCCTGTCAGCCCCATGGGCTCCTTCCTGTGTGACTCATTGCTGTGTTAAACCTTACTGTTCTCATCCTCTCCAAAGGGAGACGGACATGACAAGTGGCCCTCACCAAACCTCTGGCCCCTGCCCCCCTCCCCAACACAAAACACAATGCTTCGATGCTTTTCAGAGCACCAGGTCGGGGATATTGTAACTATGCCTGCACAGCTTTATTGCCCAATAATGAGAGTCATATTTTACCCAAGGACTGGTGTGTCAGGGGAGAGCACTAATTAGCTTTATAGGCCGTCCACTGTGCTTTGGTGTCTACATCTTAACCTGTGCTTACGTCTGCTGTCTTTGCTGTGTGTGCGCATCTGTGTGTGTAACATGTTTCTAGGTGTGTTCGGGGTTTGATGTTTGTCCAGTCGTCAGCTTTCATTGGCCTACTTTGCAATGACAGCGAGCAAGTGTGTGTGTTAATATATTTATGTGTGTATTTGTGTCTCTCTTTCCAGAGTAAGTCAGTGTCGTCGACAGACAGTCAGCCTAACGAGGAGCGCCAAGGCCCATCAGGAGGTTACCCCTCCTCACAGGGAGGCATCGAGGCCAAGAGGAGGCGCTGTGAGGACAAAGAGCCCCTCCTACCCCACTCCTATGTACGTGTGTTGCGTTTATTTCCTTTTCTTTATAAGTGTTACATGATGTCTACGAGGCCTATGAAGAAATTGGACGGTCTCAGCAGCAAAGATAACAGGGACACAACGAGGAAAAATAAATTATAAACATAAAAATGAAATGTAAACATACATATGACATTGTCCATGACATTATAGGCCACCCGGCGGGCGAGGGCTCACTGCCAATTAGATCTGTGTTTGGTTTGGATGGGTCCAGTGGGGAAGAGCAGGCAGCCAGAGGCAATGTAATGCCAGAAGAGAGACGGCCAAGGCAGATAGCTGTAATGAATTAGATGGCTGTGTTTGCAATCTGGAGGATTGATTGACACTGGGAGTCTGTGTATACAAGACGGCCTCCAGCTAAATCAGTTTGGCATCAACAACAACAATCCAAATCTTCACATTAGTTTAGAGGAAGAACAAACACTGAAAGTTTCCACTTTTTATATTTTCTTCCTGCCTTCCTTTCTGTCGTGCTGCATTACAGCTCCCATTTCTCTCCATCTGCATCCTTCCCTTTTATATTTCTCACTGTCTCTTTAGTTCTGTCTCTCATTTTCTCATCTTTACTCTTTTGTACTGGGTTGTCTCTTCTAAATTCATCTCCACTTTTCTTCTCTTTTCCTCCTGTTCTGCATAATAATCATAATTATTATATTATTATTATTGATATCATTTTCATCATTAATATTATAGTTGTTTTTGTTTCATTTTTGATATTATTTTAGGGATGACATGGCCCGGTTTTAGCTCTGTATAATTAGGTGCTGATGTCACTCCACACCGATGTCAATATGAATATCAGGCCATGATCACATCAAAGCGCTGTTGCCATGGTGACTAAGTGCCATCGTTCTCACCCCAGAAAGAGAGAGAGAGAGAAAGAAAAAAGAGAGCAGTGATGTGGCTAAACTGAGAGTGAAAATGTGTCATGGATGGGCAAAGAGCAAAAGTGTGTATGTGCCTGAAAGAGAGAGCTCGAAATCATGTTTGTGTGAAGATGTTTTGGGAGTGTCTTGGGACTATAGAGCATATCTCCATGATAAATGTTGCATGGCAGCCTGACAGTGAAAGGAAGCATATTGATCTGTGTGTGTGCTTGCATGTTTTCATCTTTTATGTTACTGATGGCTGTGTATACATACTATATGCCTGTGTGGAGAAATGAGAAAAACGCGTTCTTATAATATATATATATATAATATATTTTTTGCTTATTTCTTCCTCAGGACAGCGATGGCGACAAGAGTGAAGACAACCTAGTCGTGGATGTCTCCAATGAGGTGAGTGGTCTAGCGGTGCCATATAATATTGGCCATCCTCATACCTAATCTGTGGCCAGAAGATTTAAAATGTATGTCCTATTCTGATCTTTTGTTTTTCTTAATCAGTGATATTGTTAGCAAGATTCCATTTCCTCCAAGAAAAATGTGTAATGTCCCAACAACACACTTTCATCACAAACTACCCTATAAGTTAGATTAGATGGACAGGTGACGTAGAATGAATCTCCGTAACCCCATCTGTCACACTGCAATTTAAATTTTCACATCAATCTGAACATGTGAATTTAAGAGTTGGAACCATTTTATATATGCCTTATTTAGTTATAGGCTCTTTGAGCTTCTGACGTCCTTGATAAACAGAATGTGTTATGAGTTACTATTAATGTTTCAAAAGAAAGAAAAAAGTTATCTCCTGAGTAAGAAGTGTAGTGTTAGGTATTTCAGTTAGCTTTTTTTAAGGTACAATGTAAAATGTAAACATATTTATCTGTTATTTTGTAGCATTAATTCATTATCTCGATTAATTGCCAGTTGTTACGTTAAGATATCAAAAGATGTCATCCTTTGTGTGTTTTGTTTCTGCCAAAATCTTTTTCATGCATAGATTCATTCATTCAGAATTCTTTGGTGTGTATTAGCGCAACTAATTGTGTGTGTGTGTGTGTGTGTGTGTGTGTGTGTGTGTGTGTCAGCAGGTGCATAGACTGTAACAGCTTCCTTGTAAATAGGAAGAGTTCTGCTGTTAGCTCATTATCATTTGCCTTTGCCTGTGTTCTCTTCTTGTGAACAGCGTCTGTCACTGTTGAAGTATCATATATCTCACACACACACACACTCATACCCTCAATCCATAACATTTCTCTGCCTCTCCTCCATCTCTCCCCTGTATATTTTCCTTCACTCCTCCCCTACTTCTTGCACTCCGCTCCACCGCCTCCCTTGCTTTTTGCGTCTTTCCTCTCATTAGGTAACTGCAGCCTACTCTACTTAATTTATGCAAAGCTGTTTATGCCCCAAGAATATTTTAGTTCTTTAAATAGTTCACACAGTGTACCAAATATGTTTTATCTAACCTCCCTGTGTTTTGATAATGCACATAAAAGCAGAATATGTCTCGTGTGATTTTTAAACTGGTACAAAGGAAACAAAAATGTGACAAATGTGGATAATGGTGGAAAAAAGGGAGGAAGAAGCTCTTTTGGTTAACGTTGCATGTGTGGGACATTACATGCATGTGTGAGTAAGCCTACCATGTGTGCGTAGAAGCTCTGAAATGTCTGCTGATCACTGTGACCCAGTGAGAAGTGCTGACTGCAGCATTGTGTTCTGCAGGAGGGAGTACAGAACAGTGGAAGCTCTCATTTGGTGATGAAAGCCACCAGTAACATTGTCACCAGGCTTATACTGTACCAATGAGTGACTCTCTGCAGTCTCACCTCTTCCTCCCTGCTACATGCCAGAATCTCTTGACAAGTCACAACATTTATTTTGACTTTTGCCGTTATCTTTGATCTGTTATGTTTTGTGAAAGGTTTTAACACATCTGTGTCATCAAAAATCTGATTAAAATAAATCCTGTATTGTCCAGGAGCCCAACTCCCCTGCAGGCAGCCCTCCTCACTCTCCGCATGGAAACGGATTAGACCGGGCCCCCGCCCTAAGGAAAGAGCTCCCAGGCTCCTCGGGCACAGGAGACGCCCCCTCCACTCCAAACCCACGCAGCCCTACACCAGGGAAGGCCAAAGACCCTACACAGGTAAAACCGCACACCTCAGTCTAAAAACACTTTTTAGAAGTGTCTGCACCTTACTGACTGAAGTTTGTGTTGACTTTTCTTGTACGGTACGTCCATGCACTTTTTGTTTGACATCTCTGCAGATGGATAAGTCCCAGTCTCCTTTGTCTAAGTCTGGTACCCCATCCCCATCCCACCGCGATGCTCTAACCCCTGGAGCACCCGGAGCCCCTGGTCCCAGCACCTCCTGCCTTCGCCTGGTCAGCAAAGCAGCATCAGGTGCAGACCCACTTGGTAAGATTTCTCTGGTTTTGATAAGGGCTTAATCATGCACATTGTCATGTCATGTCTTTTATTGTCATACACACACTTAAGCAAAAGATACATTAATATGCAATGAAATACACATGCTTTTGCTTCTCTTAGCAGATTAAAAAAAAAGCACATAAAAGCACAATTAACACAGTTTATTTTAAGAGTCACCATAAATACAGATAACAGTAAAACACTCAAGGGTGGACATAAAACAAGCATGTAATGATGACAAGACATTCATTTCACCATTATTTTCACCACGACTGTTGTCTGTGTTTTACAATGTTAATATATAAAGATGTGTCAAGGTAGCCAGGATTTCAAGATTGACTGACTCAAAAGATTACCAACATGCTCTTAAGCAAGGCACCCTATCTGCAGCATTTGAACTGCTCTTTGATCAGCCATGAAGACTGTTGTTGTGAAAGGTGTCTCCCTGCTCATCTGAAAGGCGTTTACCCATTCTTTTAAGCCCTTCTGTGACTGTGTGTGTACTTTCCTGTGATTTGTTTTCCCTCCTTCCTCTCATCCCTTCCTTTTTCCCCTCCCTCCCCAGCTCTCCGCAGTCCCATGTCTGTGCCCCCTGGTTCATACCCGGCTCATTTTGGCGTGGTGTCCCACGCAGGACTAAATGGAGAGTTGGCCAGTCCCGGAGGTTTCGGGGGCGCTCTGACTCTCTCACCCCAGATCAGCACAGCAGCCAGCGCTTACTCCCGCAGCCCCATGGTAAGCCGAGTCCACGTACTGCTCTTAACTTTGTGGTTAAGAACAACCACAAGCAGCAGGCTTGTACTGAAAAGGAAGTAGGAGTATAATGGTTATTAAGGTACTATGTTTTAGACTATCATCAACATTTTCTAGCCTTTCTCCACATTTTTGAGGAGGTGCTCATCAGTTACACTGGAATCCTCCACATGCCATAGCTCTACAGCCTCTGCATGTAGATCCCGCATGTCCTCAGCAGAAACACATGACTGATTAGGCAGCGAGTGTTCCATTCACAACCCTGTCAGCACTTTCTTGACATGCACTGTGCACAAAATGCCACACATCCTTCTAGCTGTCAGAACACTCATTCAGTGGAGACTCACTGCTTTTACTTTGTTTAAAATGTTGATCCGCTCACAAAAAACTGGATTATTTTCAGCTGTCATGTCAAACTACATCTATCATTTATAAACATCTACCAGGTTGAATTAATTCTTGTCTGGACTATTTTCAAAGTCAAATTGGAATCGCCTGTGTAATCCTGACATATGTTTGAAGTCAGTCCCTGTCATGTTGTCATTAATTTTTCAACTTTGCTATCACCACCAGGTGGCGTATGACTCTCGTTCTCACCTGAGGGCCCCGGGGCTGTCCTCCTCTCTACCTGGTTCCTCTGGTGGCAAGCCGTGAGTTTGTAGTCCCTTTTTCTGTCCTCATATATAAATACATGGTTTGAACATCCCTGCAACAAAGATGAAATTTTGAAAAACACATCATCAATATCTTAATAGTAATTGTCAAATTTTTGTAAAAATTATTTTCAACTCTTCATTGCTCTCTTAAATGGGAAACTCCTCATAACCTGCTTTAAAATATACATAGCCTAGAAACTAACATCCATTTTTTTTAATCAGTTTGTTCGAGTAGTTCCCCCATCTGAACCCCAGAAAGTATTCCTTGGTCCTGTAGATACCATCAAGGTCCCAGTGGGGTTCCTGTTAATGTGTTTGCACAGCTGCTGTCCCTGTACAGCATTCTCTGCTCCATTTTTATGTTTAGTGGATACATGTTCAAAAGCCCCTTCCATTACTGTTAACATTAGCATAGTAAGCTGCAGTGGGAATCAAACCTGAATTCCCAGCATATTCCCGTCACGCTGTGTGCTCCGAGTCTCACAGAGCCACTTACGGTTAATTATTCGTTTTGTTCGCCATTAAAACTGAAACCTGAGGAAATAGTGCAGATGATGACAAAATGGTTGGCTAAAAATATTTGGACAGGAATGGGACGTAAATAAAGGAAATCAATGTGTTTTCCTTCATACATCCCCCCACTTTGTTTATGTACCGAGGGCTGAATGCCGGAGTTGTGGAGACGATGCAGATTTTCAGGTGTGGAGTGCACTCGGCTCGGTACAACAGGAGTAGGAGGCTGTGTTGACTGAGGAATTGTGTTGTTTTTGTCATTTGCCGCGGCGAAGCCATTCATTCTTGCGGTGCTAATTTGAAATCATAAAACAGCCTTGGCTCCCAACTGCTACAGTATTGATCGGCCATTAGCAATGGCACACCGACTCTGCCCTGTAATACAATCTGCCATTATGCATTCCCGCCTACAGCTATTGTGGGCCAAGTAATTACCAGAATTCAGACAAATATTACTAGAGTTCCAAGGCCATTATGGTATTGTCATTCTTGTACTTGCAGTGTGTGTTTGTGTGTAATATGGTATGTGTGTTTACCTGTAGCTCCTCCAAGTTGCATTCACTCATTCATTGATCGATTCATTGATTCATTCCATCTCTCCCCGCCTGCCTCTGGCTCAGTCCTCCAGCTCCTTCATATTGTCTATTTGTTCCACCTTATCATATGTTTAGCTATAGGTCTTCAGCTCTCACATATTGATTTGTTTCTCCAATCTCTCCAGCGCCTACTCCTTCCACGTGAGCGCCGATGGCCAGATGCAGCCGGTGCCGTTTCCCCCCGACGCCCTGCTGGGCCCGGGAATCCCGCGCCACGCCCGTCAAATCCACACTCTGAGTCACGGGGAGGTGGTGTGCGCCGTCACCATCAGCACCTCTACGCGCCACGTCTACACCGGAGGGAAGGGCTGCGTCAAGGTGTGGGACATCAGCCAGCCTGGCAGCAAGAGTCCCATGGCCCAGCTGGACTGTCTGGTGAGACACTGGGGAGGAGGAGAGACTTTCTGTCATGCATACACAACACCTGCTTTATTTTATAGTTCTCCTTTTATAGCCAAGTGATGGACTGTATTTATTATTGGTTGAGCTGACTTTGTTTTATTGTCTTCGATGCCCTTCACGTGATTCCCCTTGATCTGACCCATAATGCTTTTTTCTTTGATCCAGTTACAGTAATACGATCTACAACAAACACACATGACCTTCCTTATCTTGCCCATTCAGAACAGGGACAACTACATCCGTTCCTGTAAAATCCTTCCAGACGGGAGGACCCTGATTGTTGGCGGAGAGGCAAGCACGCTGTCGATCT
Organism: Brotula barbata; assembly: GCA_900303265.1. Lineage (NCBI taxonomy): Eukaryota > Metazoa > Chordata > Actinopteri > Ophidiiformes > Ophidiidae > Brotula > Brotula barbata. Next base: position 162 of record OMNV01011848.1, on the reverse strand, counting down.
GGGATTTAGCCACGCCCACTCCCCGCATCAAGGCCGAGCTAACGTCGTCCGCTCCGGCCTGCTACGCTCTGGCCATTTCCCCTGACAACAAGGTCTGCTTCTCCTGCTGTAGCGATGGCAACATCGTCGTCTGGGATCTTCACAACCAGACGCTGGTCAGGT
>OMNV01011840.1:0-14698 GCA_900303265.1 Brotula barbata | reverse complement strand
TATTCCATATGATATTCTATGATATTCTGTATGATATTCTGTGTGATATTCTGTATGATATTCTGTATGATATTCCGTATGATATTCTGTATGATATTCTGTATGATATTCCATGATATTCCGTATGATATTCCGTATGATACTCCGTATGATATTCCGTATGATATTCCATGATATTCCGTATGATATTCCGTATGATATTCCGTATGATAGTCCGTATGATATTCCGTATGATATTCCATGATATTCCGTATGATATTCCGTATGATATTCCATGATATTCCATATGATATTCCGTATAATATTCAGTATGATATTCTGTATGATATTCCGTATGATATTCCATGATATTCCATGATATTCCGTATGGTATTCTGTATGATATTCCCTGTTAAAGCTGGAGTCTGAGGTTGTGTATTGAGTGTAACGGTGCAGAGCGAACGTCTTCCTCCTCCTCAGACTGACCTGCCTCCACTACACAAGACATTATTGACAACTGAAGCATCGATTTTCCTTGTGGAAAATTGTGGTATTTTGGGTTTTTCCAAATCTGATCCTGCCAGTAGATGGACTCAAATCTCAAAGGGAGAGTTTCAATTTTCAAGCAGTGCTAGAAGCTCCAACTCTCCACCAGAGATTCATAAATTTATCCTCTCTGATGTGTTTCAATTCAGGATTAGCCAATTTAAAGTACCTGACTGACGCACATGTCTGATCCAAGTTTCCGGGTCGATCCTGCCTGGACTATCGAGTGTGAACCTCTGCTAATCCCACCCATAGTCCAGATTTCACTCCACAATCTCAGACTTTTTTTCGTTTTCTCACTTCACGCCCCATATTGGGTGAGTTTCATTTACTCTCATTACTCCACTCTTATTAATATTCTATCCTCCTCTGTTTCAACATGAAACTTTAATGTTTTTTTTCTCACATCACATTATTGTAATTATTAAAGTTAAAATGGGGGGATTGTCTTTTTGATGAAGAGAAAGGAGGATATGAAAAGATGGGCCCTGAGGTGGGAAAAAGGAATAAATGATGGCTCAAAAATGGCTGCGGGTCAGTGAACTAAAGAGAATAGACTCATATTATGGAACTGCAGCAGGTAGATTATGATAATCTGAATGCCATGTAAATATAATCTATAATCCTGACATGTTGACAATAGATGGATTTATCGTGATTTGTATTGTGTTCCTTGTATTTTATTTTGAAATTCCCCTCATGTTATAACCCTTTAGCTGTCAGCGCCGTCGGCTGTTGTTTTTTTTTTTCCTTCTCCGTTCCACAAAAACACACTCGGTGAGCTCACATCAAACCGCTGTAATCCTGTCAGAGGGGTGGGCGGCTGCAGTTTAATAAGTTTAATAAAGCATTAGTGATGGAAGGTGACAAACCCGCGCTCACACCTCCTCCACTTCCCCTCGACGTCCCTGACAGCTTCTCTACGTCGGCACTCAGACTCTACAAGTGTTAAAGTGGGATTTAGGAGTTAAAAAGGAAATGTGTGTAAAAACACAGCTTTACGCGGCGCTCGGCGAGGAAGAGACCAGAGGAGGAAGAAAGATGAGTTCATGCAAAGTAAAGGCACGGAGAACAGGCTGGAACTCTACACCGCACACACACACACACACAGGGCTGATAAGTATATATATATATGTTGTAGTGTGTGTTTATATAAATCTATAATTCTCATCATCCTTTATGATTTCTGGTAAACTTTCGGTCGGTTCTAAAAACAGATTCTGTGGGAGAAAACAGTAGTTTTTTGTGTGTGTACAGCCTTTCTGCAGCACATCTCACTCCACTGATAGATGACATTTGCAGAGACAGAACTGTTTGGTCTGTTCTCTCTCTCTCTCCCTCTCTCTCTCTCTCACAAACACACACAGACACACACACCACCCAGATGGTGGAGGAGCCACTCAGTCGCAGCTCTTATCTTTGAAAATTGCTCAAGTCTGCATGTTGAAAGTACCTGCTGCCTCTGCCTTTGATTCTCCGACAAGACAGGCAGACGTGTCTGTCTGTGTTAGTGTGTGTGTGTGCGCTCCTGGGTGTGTGAGTGTGAGAGAGACAGACAGTGTAAAAGAGAGAAAGCAAGCAAAACAGACATAGAAAGGAAGTGAGTGTGTGTCTGTTCATGATTGCCGCAGCAGGGAGTGTGTCTGCTGGTGTGTGTGTGTGTGTGTGTGTGTGTGTGTGTGTGTGCACCTGTGAGTTTTAGGAGTGTGATGTGCTCGTGTTTGCACTCGAACGTGTGAGCGCGCGCGTACCAAAAACCACGACAAGCCGAGTGTGACGGGCTCTAATAGCTCTCCATCTCCTCGCGGTGTGTGTTCTCTCTGTCTGCTTTATCTTCAGCTGTGTTATCTCTTCAGGTCTTCTTCTTTCCCACATCACTGCTCCTCTTGCTCCAACACCACCGGAGCGAGAGAGATAGAGGAGGAAGTTGGCCGAGAAATAGCTTGTGTGGAAAGTTACACTCGGCGGTGTAACTCTGAGCTCGGGGCGAACGAAGACGAAGACCGAAAAGTCATCAAAGAACGATGAAGAGCGACGCTGAAAGACAACACTGACACCAGGATGAACATCTTTCATCTGCTGTCGTCCCTAAATGACGTTTCAATGAGCATCAAGTCTGAAACCTTCTCCGGGTGCGTGGACGGCCTCGGATGGAGACGAAGAGACAAAAAAAGGATGAGCAGGGAGCAGACAGTCCGTCCATCTTTTGGCTCCAAACGCTCCAAAGTTACGGAGACGTTTTGACAGAAGGAAACAAATTGGCTGTTAAATATTTACATTTTTCCAAACAGTCAAGTGTCGTGAATCCTACACTCGTACTCGAACTGGCTGGATCTCGTACTTGGAGATGGAATCCGACCCGACGACTCTTTCCATGTTGCAGGATCACCCGAGAACCAAACAAATCCAAAACCGCTCCTCCATCTCAGGAGCCAGGGGTTGATACACACTCCAAACACACTTACAGTATGTGTGTGTGTTTGTGCGTGCGTTTAAAAACTTTTTTAGTTTGGGGTCATCGCCCAAAATCGTGGAATGAATCCGCTCGAATATCGCAAAAGGACAAAAAGCAGTCTAAGAGAAAAAAGTCTGTCTGACACACACGGACCACACGGAGTCCACCAGGGGCTGGACTCCTTCCTGAGGATCTCCGTTCTGTCCTCCGTAATGGGGGAGACGATTGAAGACGCTGAAGTTTGTCACATGGAACCACTGAAGGACGAATACGGTTCAAACGGCGTTTTATTATTACATAAGGAAACATTACAGACAGGCAGAGAGGTCACATCAGGAGTCACCCTCACAGATAGACGGGTTACCAAGGTTACCACAGATGGCCCGGCCGGTCTCCTCTGACCTCTCATCATCCTCTCTGTGGGTTTTAAATGCCGTGTTCTGTAGTTCCTCGTCTCCGCGTCCTCCAGTACGTCAGACTCATTTTTACCTCTAACGTTTATTTAAGCGTTTCCCTCCACGTTCGACCCGGCACCACATCTCCCACAATCCCACTCTCTCTCCTCTTTATTTTCAGATGCACACACGTGTCAGTCTGGTCCAGCAACAGCTCATCATTTGTAATTATGCAAAACAGTCTTTTCTCGTTGCACAGAGGAAAGCAATTTTTCTATGCAAATGGTTAAATTCCCAGCGAGGGCCGCCAGTGGATGGGTGCTTATAAACGCGCTAACGATGAGTGACGGCGGGGGATATTGGGGTCACCGCACGTGCGACACCGGTGAAAATGATCAACTAAATGCCAGAAGTGTCCTCGTGACGGGTGAATGGGGCGGGAAGATGAGGCCGAGCGGCGTGCTGAGAGTCACAGACGCGGCCGTTTGTAATCCAATTGCGCCGGGCGGTAATGAGGAAAGATCTTAGGGGGCGGGTCAAATTAAAGGCTTTTTTTTTTTTTTTTTTTCCCTTTTGTCATGAGAACATCTTCCCTCAACTCTCACCGAGAGGTCAGAGGAAGTGAGGATCGCACGCGTACGTAGCTGAAGACGCGGCGTGGGGTTGTGGGTTTCTGAGCGTCGGTGGAGGTAGGATGAGGTCTAAATTGAGCCGGATCCATTTTAGGACCCCTTGAAGAGACATCACACCAGACAAGGAGAGACTAATCGCACCGCTGTTCACAAATCGGCTTCAACACGAGGGCAGGACGGACGCTACGGAAGAAAGGGGAGCTCCACCCCCTTATGACATCACTTACACCTTCAACAACGGAAAACATCTGTAACCACTGGATAAAAGCTGCACTTCCTCTTAGCGATATATGAATTTATGTTATTTCAACACACTTCAGAACCCAAATTTTCATATTTGAATAGAAAATTGGAATAAATACAATCAAAGCGTAAAATATCAAAATATGACAGATGACCTTTAACCTGTTAATTAGCAAGATAATGTTAGCGGACTAACCTGGCTCATACAATGTAACTAAGATGGATGGATGGATGGATGGATAGATAGATAGATAGATAGATAGATAGAAAATACACCTCCATGAAACTCCTGCAGTCCGTCACTGACAACTATTTTGAGTTTTTACAAAAAGTAGATGATTTTGAACTGCACACACACACACGCACACACACGCACACGTCTGCTGCCTTTCAGAGAACCTAATTAGCCACCAAGAGAATAAGTGACAATATTGTACTTGAAGCCGCGTGGGGACTGATAGCTGCACGCCTGGCCGTCCTGTTTGCTTGTAAAATAAAGTCTCAGTGCAGAACGCTTCTGTCGGCAAAAATTCCAGGCAATTATGATTTTTTTTTTTTTTCCCTGTCGCTTGTATTGAAATTTCCTGCAGTCATTCGTTTTGCTGAATGAGTTTCATGACCCGGTAGCTCCTCCGAACCTCATTGTGTTCTTTCAAATAGGCATACAGTCTGTGTGTGTGTGTGTGTGTGTGTGTGTCACGCTGAAAATAAACAACGAGCTCCTCATTCTTAAAAACTTAAATTGCCCAGCTGTCTATCTCTGGGTGTGTTTGGTGTCACAGCGAGGAGCAAAGTCCAAACTTGTCACACTAGGACAGTCATTTGTTTATTATATTGCTCTTTTTTTAGATTTATAAATGTTAATTTGTTCATTTAGAGTTTTACCATAAGGGCCGACTTGAAAACACAACTCAGAAATTCAATCAGGAGGATTAAAACATTTGCATACGAAGACATTTCGAACTCAGCCGGCTCACCGGGTGAGTTTTAAATGTGATGGAGATTTGAGTTTGCTCCGCCTGCACTCTGTGTGTGTGTGTGTGTGTGTAGCTCAGTGTGTCCATTTACAGCACCGGTATCAGTAAAAAAAGCTGCAAAATGAAAAAAAAAAGTACAGCAACACAGCAACTATTTGCATTGACTTTGGTAAATATGACAAAAATCGAAATCTATTCGTACGACTCATCACAGGATGAAGCCGTACGCCGATCAATTGTTTATTTTTTATTTTTTTATGTTGACTTCCTGCTCTCTAAGTCGACGCTGCCAGCATCAGCAGCATTTCGTACACAATCAATACCAAGCTGCTGTTTGGCCTGAATAAGCTCTTCTAAAAAAGCTCTTCATCCACTCAGCTTGATGTGAACCGATGATGCTCCTACTGTCACACCGATACACACCGTCATCTGCTATTCACGGTGGCTCGTTTGATCTCCGGTTTTATTCACATTTTTAGATTGAAATAAGTTCAGAATATCTTGTATCCTTCCTGCTGTCTTTCAGATGCGGCCCGGTCCTTCCTGCTTGTGTGTGTGTGTGTGTGTGTGTGTGTGTGTGGGTTTTCTCAGAAAGTCAAGCCGTGTAGGTTAGGTTACCAGTGTGGGAGGAACGGGAGGATTTCCATTACCATTTCTGACCTGCATTTCCAAAAACCTGATAGATTTTCAGGGGAGGTCAGGACAGAGAAGACATTCAAGACAGCTTAACTAAGGACGCTGATATAATATATGGGTGCAGACGGCAGACGTGGATGTTTTAATCTCGATTTAATCTCTATACGCTGAGAGGATATGCTGAAGAAAAAGACTTAAATAAATAAAAGATCCCTCAGAATGATACGTCCTCCGAACGCGAGTTAAGCTATAAAACGCCACGGCGATCGATTCGGTCCAATCAGAGGAGATTTGGAGACCAAACTCCAGATGTGGCCCGGTCATTGTTTTTATGTTATTGTTCTCTATCTACATGGAAAAAGGGCTCTCTGATGGAGGCGTTGAGATTAGGACAGACAGGCAAAACTGACAAAAACTGTAAAATGTTTCAGAGCGTTGGACGTGAGTCCTACACACCCCCAGACCACATACGGGTCCAGATTTATACCTCACATGAACATACTTTATTCTAAACAGATTCTAATGCACGGTCTAAACGGGACTTAAAAAGTAAAGAATCTGAACAAACACACAACACGTCCACAAGACTAATGGGTAATATAACACACAGACCTATGTACACGAGTGTGTCTGGATATATGTATGTGTTTTTTTCGGTGTGATAAAGGATAATGATGTGCGTGTATGTGTGTGTGTGTGTGTGTGTGTGTGCTAAGTGAGTGGGTGGGCTAAGACTCCAGTGTTTCTGTTAATGGGTGTGTAGGAAGACAAGATAATGCAGAAAATGTCCACAAACGTTCAAAAGAAAAAGCAACAAATTAAAGTCCAAACTTCTTGAATTCTCACAAACCAATGCTGTTTTATAAAACACAGCAGAACGATGCTTCTCCTCAGCAGCCCTATCAGAGGTAATAAAACGACTGTGTAGTGTTACGACTGTGTCATATAAGACTTTCTACAGCCATGAAAAAAAACTCACTCAGTCAAGTTGCATGACCAAACTCCATTGACAGACACTTTATTCATATGTTTTTCTCACCGATAGAACAAAATATCTTCTGTTGTTTTTTTTGTTGATATATACAGAGATGAGTTCAAGCTGCAGATCAGCTGATCTATGGACACACTGGATTATGGGAGGGAGGGAGGAGCGTCCTCAATGTGACCCACTGAGGCTGCTGCCCACTGCACAAATGCTCCGGATAACAAGTCAGGAATTGTCTTTGTGAAAATGGGCCGATGGGATTTAATAATCTGTTGTTTCGGTGCTGCATCTTTTTATTTATAGTGTTGTGAAAACAATTATACGATTCCAGGAATGACTGCAGTGTTGGTGGAGCAAAAACTACTATTCTCAAATTGGAAAAAAACATTTGAGGTTTTTCCCCAAACGTCTGAAACATCCAAATATTTTGTACTTTATTGACTTTTTCTCCAAATAACACAAAATTTTTCACGATTGTGATGCAAATTTGGGTATTTGTGTCTATTATAATGCCACAAACTTCCTGATTTGTTACAACAGAACATTTACTGCAGTGCGTTTCGATTACATGATTACAAAATGGAGTCGATTCCAACGGCACGATCCCGACTGACTGCAGCGTTCCGTCCCGCTGCAGCGGCATCAACCACGATCTGCACCACGCAGAGATAATAATCCTTGGCTTTTGCAATTTTTGTCTTTGTGGAAATGAAATCAATAGATGATGCAACATTTCGATCCTTTGTTTGTTTGTTTGTTTGCTAAAAGTTTCTCTAAAAAGGATTTGAGGCCAGAAGAAAGTACAGAACACTTATTTCTCTGAATAAACAGCCATGCACTACAGTAGCATCGTTAATGCAAGTCATATCGTTAGAGAGTCAAACGAGATTGTACAGACAAAACTAGAAGTCAGTGGATATCATATTTAAAACAGATGTGTGCCAGCTGTGCGTACGATGATTTCAAGCAGTCGTTTTTCTATACAACCCGTCGGCCGCTTTCCCAAACGCCAACTGGACACTAAAGGTGCGTCCTCGATTTGACGAGAAGAGCCGAAATCCAACAAATACACCCAGACACCGATGAATTATGGGTAAAGAGACGGATGTGTCTCATTAGCTCCATTCATTTTATTTGCCCAATACAAAATGTTGACTTTACTCATTCTAATAATTAAAATAACTAATAATTCCCATCATTTTCGCCATTTCTTTACTATTCCTTTACTTTTTATTTGACTAAATAATTAAAAAGTTGAACATTTGGTTTGTTTGTTTTTTAACTTTGAGCATGAGTGTCTGCATCACTTTTTCTCTGATATTTCAGACCAAACCAATCAGACCCAGATCTGAGTTTCACCTTTGCTGTGGCTCCGATCCGTTCACGTAGAATAGAAATCATTTTTTTTTAAAAACACACCTTAGTGTCTCGTTGCCTTTGGGAAATCCAGTTCAGCTGCTGTACACGAACAAATCAACCACTGATGCTACATAAGAGAGCTGCTGTTCACAAAGAAAACAGTTCCATCCCATCCCAACGCTTCGTTTTACCGCGGCCTCGTTCCAGCGTAGCGTGCTTCATGTCCAGCGTCCAATAACCCAATTTGACAGCGGTTGGCTTGCTGCCCCGCCCCCGAAACGATTCAAAACTTCTTCATCAGAGTACCAACCGCCATGAATCCAACTGAACGGGCTGAAATAAGGCCGTTTTCAGACGTAGCGTCGCTCGTTGGCTCTGTTTCCAGGTCCGTTCCGTCTACGTTTGTATTAAGGCAGATATGAGTGTAATTTCACTGACAAGCCACAATACTGGTCGTCCACGATAGGTAACGATTAATTCCAGATTAAGATCCAGGCTAAGGAAACACAATTTTTGCTTCTACGCTTTCTAGGATGATAAAAAAAATGACACGTCGCAAAAAAAGAAAGGAAAGTGTTACAGTTTCATATCTCATATCCAGTATTAGTTTGAAATAAGTGAAAGGAAGTCGACAGCACGTGAGCGAGTTTCATCTGTTTCAGTACAATTAACATTTTTGTCCAAATGAATGAATCCCCACTGATCATATTTACCCACTTAGTATGAAGAAAAATACAATTTTTGGCTCCAGTAGGAGATGAAATTTAGCCGTTGAGAACAGATGAGAGGAGCAGGCAGGAAAGAGGAGGAAAGGAGCGACGGAGAACAAAAAAAAATGATGCAAAGATGAGAGCGGATATTATATATACACAAACACACACACACACACACACACACACACTCGAGTAAAGATCCAGCAGTGGTGTGGATCAGTGAAACGTTCAGGTTTGCCAAAGACTTCAGCAAACGATGGAAAAAAAAATAAATCGGTCATGACAAACACAGATTCCAACATGGCCTCCGTCTCCTGATGGACTGATGTAACCGTCATTAGAATGAGATAAACTACAAAAATTAGTTTGAAAAACCTGGTTATGCTAAGATGATGGCTCACCTCAGAACAGAAACTACACACACACACACACACACACACACAATTCAGTCTATAAAATGAGGTTCAATGCAATGAAATGTCAGTTTGGAAAAGAGAAAAGAGAGAAGGAAGGAAGGAATGTAGGAAGGAATGTAGGAAGGAAGAGAAGTAAGATCGACGTATACGCGGGGTTTCCTGACATAATATTCTCTACGATGGGAGGGGAGGAAAGGATGAGTATGAAGAGGAGACGAAATGGAAGCAAAAAACAGAGTAAGGAGGAGGCGTTGAGAGGAAAAGAGAGAACGAGGGGAACCAAGAGAAGAGGAGACGAGGAGACAAATGGAAGGAGAGGCAGAGACAAGAGGAGGACGTGAGGTGAGGACGGGACAGAGACGAGGGAGAGGGAAATGAAAGAGGAGGAGGAAGAGGAGGGAGTAAAGATGGTAGTCGTCTCAGAGGGAGGCGCTCCTTCCTACTGGGGAAGAGCCTTCAAAATGGCGTTCACCTCCTCCGCAACCGCCGTCAAAGCGAACTCAAACTGATCCTGAAAGAGGAGAAGAGGAGGAGGAGGAAGGTCAAAAAGATCAAAAAGAGCAGGAGCGACGCTTGAACACACACACACACACACACGTGACCTGGATACACGTCATGACGGGTACATGATGTCACTTAAGATGGTGCCTGCTGTCGTCATGGAAACATGGATACAAAAGGTCCCATTAAAGGACAGAAAGTCAGCATATGATGGCTGAATCTGGATGATGAAAGATTCACACACGGTCCTTATTTGCAGCTGGAATGAAAGCGCTGCGGACCGACGACCGCGGGAGGAATCGGTGTGTGAGCGCGGCGACAGCTGCTTTCTAAGGATACATGGTTTAATAAAGCTCTGATCGATACACAGCGCCGCTCTCCGTTCCAATTATGTTCACGGATCGGCCGGTAATTTCGGCTTCCAGGCAGGCCTGCGTGCGGCGTGACGACAAATAAGAGCCGTGTTTAAGAAAAAAAAAGAGCAACGTTTCAGCTCCCAGGACGCAGGAGGAGGAGGCGTTTCAGCTCCGTGTGCACGCGTGGCGTCCATCGTACCAGGACCGTACCAGGACCAAACCAGGACCAAATCTGGCCTTCAATCTAAAATCAGACTTAATGTTACACAGCTTTTCATTTATAAAGCGTAGGTATGATATTTTTGTTTCATTTCCATTCTTTAAATCATAATAATAACTAAATATCAATATTTTGCAAGAGATTCTTTCCTTTCAGTAACATGTCGATGTTTGGATTTAGTTTTGGTCACAGTGGAGAAGGATTTCATTCCATTTTAAGTTAAGGAGGAGTTCCTCCTAAGTAACTTTTCCTGATCCAGTGACCTTTAAATCCGTCCCTGAAATTCTAATATACTTGTGGCATTTACTTGCACACACACACACACACACACACACACACACGTCCCTACTTTATGATACTGTGCTCATTAATAGCTTTTATTTTGGTTATTTCTGTTGTGTTGCATCTCTGGACTTCCTGTTTGTTTGTGGACGACAACCAAAGGACTTTAAACTCAAATTATTCCTACAGGTTCTCATTCAGCTCACACACACACACACACACACTGCTTTAAGTACTGTCACAAAGAGGTTCAAATCCAGATTATCATCATCCATACCGATTCCATACATATTCCTTTGTGATCTGTGCGGGCTGGGCCGTAATCCCAGTTCAATTACTTTCCAGCGATCAGTTGATCGTCCCCGATCGAGCGGAATTACTCCTCAAAACCGCTCATATCTCCCGACGACGCACATTAAAGCCAACGTTCGCGGCGACGACTGTTTTCAGAAGGAACCGGGCATTAATTTAAGGTCGTTAGAGGAATCTGACGGTAATGAAAAGGTCGCAGGTTTAATCCTAAGAACAGACCGTGCTTGAATATCAGAGCCAGGAATAAAAAGTTGACATTTATGACCCTGTGGAGTCCAATCATCCTAAGTTATCTTGTAGAAAATGACCTTCTCCTCAGAGTGAGTGCGTTCACCTCCCTGCTCTGTGAAATGTGGGCGGCCGCGGCTTTTACTGCTGTTTTGACTTCCTTGGTTTTCCTTCGATGTGCTTTATGAGCCGTTGAACAACCTTGCTTGTAAGATAAAAGATCCTCATCTCTGTCTGTCACTGTGTTGTTTTTATTGACTGTTTTATGGCCTGCGTGAGGTACAGTAGATTATGAAGAACAGTATTAGTGTTACGGAAATGAATAAAGGAGATTAGGGCAGTAAAGTCAAAAGATTTTTAGAGGGAAAAAACCAAAATGTTCGACGAAGGTCCACACACTTATTTATCTGCTTATCAAATTATAATGAGTATTAGTGCATTATAACCGTCGTGCTGGGTTGCGGTTGTTGTCTTTGAATTGATTGTCTCTCCTAATGAATGGAGCCCTGTGATTGGCTAAATCAGAGGTCTATGAAGTTCCCAAATAAAAATACAAAAAGTCAAAGAAATTAAGTCCTTAATAGAACATTTTGATGCTCGAAAAACAAAAAAAACTAAACCAAAAAATTCAAAATAAACCAACAAAAAACCCCAGATGGAAGAATATGAATGAACACAGAACCAACATACTGTAAAAAATGTTGTCTGTTTGAAATAATACATGTATTGGTAATGGTAAGAAACTTTTTTTCCCACATTAAATTATAAATAAATTGGGCTTTAGTCATTTTTAATAATTTTTTTAGAGCAAATGATTGAAATAAGGCCTCTATAATGCAGGCTTGGTGTCTGACAGAATGACGGAGTCTATCAGGTATTAATTATTTATGATCGATTAAAGCAGAGGTCGTTGTCAGGATGATCTAAAACCTCCTCCGTGTTCCTGCTGGGATCCCTTGATGTCTAAAGTTATTGATCCGTCCCGTCTGGAGTGATATGTAACTCATATTTCCTGTGTCAGACAGACTGCCTGCAGCTCCTCCTGGCGTCTGTGCAGCAGCAGCAGCAGCTTCTCCTCCTGAGCTGCAGCTCAAGTGTGGCTGAGCTCACTGACATCACACGGCGCCACCGCGAAACGTGAAGTCTCTGGTGGAGACTTTTTATGGCGACTTTAGTATTTATATTTATTTTTGTTTCAAACACGTCTTTACGCCTATCAGAATTTTACACACTTGCCTTGAATCAAATCTTAAAGCAATCTAAAGAGCCTGATGCATTGTGGGATAAAAATCATTCGACCAAGCTGCCTTTAAAATTTGTTTAAATGTTTCCCTCCATGAGATGAACATTTCGCAGTGCATGGTGAATGATCTCAAACACACACACACACACACACACACACACAGACACACACAGACAAGGTTTTCACTTAAACACACAGCTTTCAGACGTATGTGGTACCTTGGTCTGGACCATCCCCGGTCTCTGGTCCCTTAGGTGCTCCAGAGTGGCTGCAATATCAATCTCCTTGGCTCCTGTCACACACAAACAGATTGTGTTCAAAGCACTGCCAAGATACTCCGCCTAACATCTGTCAATCTGCTGGTTTATACCCCCTCTCACTGGAACGGAGAAAAACACACACACACACACACACACGACTCTACAAAGGCTTTATGAGTGAACCTGAATTATAATTCTTGCTGATGTACATACAAAACACACACAAATCTATGGCTTCATGTGCCATCACATGGTATGAGGGCCCTCTGCACCAGGAGGACAGAGCACTGCATGTGGGTATAACAAACGGTGAAACCAGGAAGTAAAGTTTGTGACGCAACTTGATTTAAGTTGCCGAACAGTACTGAGCGGTGCTTATGGTGCTGGGCGACCCATTCTGACCAACACTGACAGCACAAGTCAAATGTTACAGTGATGAAACAAAAATGAGAATAAAAATAAAAATAAAATAATATATGAATAAACATGGAGGCCTACTAGTCTGTGAATGACACATATTTATATAAATACATAGATATCTCTCATTTCTCCCATCTAAGTGTTTCCTGTGTGTCCCCCAGGCTGACTGTAGGCGAATCTGTTCACCTCTGATCGATAAAACAGAATAAAACCCATCAGTAATGTAAAATGGATCTATCTGTGCGTGCTCATCTCCGGTCATCTTCACGCAGAGAGGCGTGCACGGTGACAGGAACACGCTGGATGAAACGGTGCGACCATTTTCAACTTTCTAAATGAAAATCCCTTTGGAGCGTAGTTCTGTTCTGCCGTATCAAAAGTGACACATCAAGACAAAAGGCAGCGAACACGCAGGATTTATGAATAAAATATGACCCTGACGGTGTTTGTTATACTGCAATCAAACCAGAGTTCCAGGCCCTGAAAGTGTTTTCAGACAGTTACGCAACACCCGACAGGACAGAATACAGAATCTGACGAGGACCATCTCAGCTGTGAGCACGCCGCGTGATGAACAGTGTTCGCCATGACCGGTAAAATCAGGAGTGTGACAGACTGGAACATACGGAGTGAAGAAGTGACAGTGGAAGAGAGAGGAGTGAAGGGGAAACAAAGGGAAAGAGAAAAAGATGAGAGTGAGGGCTGATGTTTAACAGAAAGAGGAGGAGAGAAAATGAGTTGAGGGAGAGGTGGCGGAGAGAAAAGAGGATTTGGTTTCTCTCCACCTCCATCATCCAGACTCTGCAGAGAATAAAAATGCAAGCTCTTCCTTTACGTTTTGTGCTTTGAAACATCCTAATACTTTTCTTTCTGCGGCCGCGTGAAGAGGAATAGGAACGGCGGGAGCGCTGCTCCTTCACACCATTCTCAGGTTTTGTGAGCTTTTTTCTCTCCTTTTTTAATCATCACAATAGATTCCTTTCCTGCCAGTGAAGCTGCAACACACAACTAGCAGCTTTCCTTTTCCTTTATTTCTTTTTCTTTCTTTTTTTGGAGGACTTAACAAGCCGAGGGCTATTGTGCTGGTTCTGATAAACCACAAAACGCACGCTATTAAAGAAAAAAAAAAAAAAGAGAAAAAAAACAACCTTATCCGATCTTTCTGCAAAACTCTCTCTCTCTCTCTCAAGAAAGGGGAGAAAAAGAGGAGCGGTGTAAAAAAGAAAAAAAAAAAATGCCCAGCTTTCCTCCTCGGAATGAGGTTCGCTTTGGGGTGGAGGTCAAGGAGAAGGACTGAGGGAGGAGGGGGAGCTATAGAACGGGAGAAGGAGGAGAGAGAAGAAAGAAAGAGAGAAAGCTGTGGGCCCTTGAGGAGGCAGGGAAAGCCGAGGACTGGGAACACCAGCTGGACCTGGAAAAAAAAAAAAGGTAAAGAGGAGGGATGCTGAAAGGCTCTCGGGCACTCAGTGGGTTTCATTTGATTCTTAAGATGAAGAGGACGATGGCGGGTGGTGGTGGTGGTGATGGTGGTGGTGGTGGT
>OMNV01011831.1:92202-139951 GCA_900303265.1 Brotula barbata | reverse complement strand
GATCCAGTTCCGGATTTCGTCTCCACACCAGCCGCCAGCAGCAGTCACACGGATGAGGGGAGATCTGCCAAGCATCTCCTCTGCTGCTCTCTGCTCTCCTCTGGGATTAGCAGCATTACATTCCCACCGTCAGCAGCACAGGGGCCTTCAGCCACACATTAGAGTAGGGAGGGGCCAGGTCTGCTATACACACACACACACACACACACACACACACACACACTCTCTCATGCACACACGCTCATGCACCCATTTCAGATTGAATCTAATTGAGGTTAATAACACAGTGATGTCCTCTCCGTACTCCAGTCACTGATTATTTACTGATTTACTAATTATTTACTTCAGTAGTATTTCACAACTAAATGATTTTTTTTTTTTTTTACCACAGAATGAAAAGTGCAGCCTTTATATTTTAAATTGTGACTGCCTCGTATTCCTCCTCGTACTGTGTGTACCAAGGCAGCGTCCACCTTCTGTCAGGTGACAGGAAGAACACACGAATACGGCAAAAGAAATCAAGCGTCTCCTCTTTCAGTTCTGACATCCACCCGGATCATCTTCGTATCACTGCTTTTCGTCTCCTCCTCGAGCCTGATCTAAAGAGGTCACATCCTCCCGGAAGGAGCCTCGGGTGACCTCGACCCCCCGCTGCGTGCTCCTAGATTCAGTCGTTAAAAAAATGGCAGATCATCAACTCAAAACTAGTGGGAATTTCCACTGTGTTATTTTGTCTGCAAACAAAAAGAGACGCCGAATTTAGTGGCGGCTTGATTAAGCTTTTCCTGTGGAGTCCAGGTAATTCCCACTAATGACACCCTGGGAGAGCGAGGGGAGAGCGAGGGGAGAGCGAGAGGAGAGCGTGGGGAGAGCGAGAGGAGAGCGTGGGGATTGGCTGACGACAGGGTGATGCAGGCATGTTGGAAATATCTTCATGACAAAACAAGCTGCTGTCAGGAGCCCACAAACAGCTGACGTGCGTTACAGTAAAGTCTAAACCGCCGTGCAGCTTCAGCGACATGAAATCTAACATGTCACCAACACGGGAACAGTCTTACAGCTTGACTTTTTTTTGCGCCACTGTAGCATGTCAGTGCCTCAAATGAATCTCCAGCAGAGGGCACCATGGATGCATTCTATTTATAGTAGTTGACGAAGATTTCTAAAGGGGATTAGAGGCTTCCTGAGGATGCTGTGCTCTGTTTTCAGAGAAAAAGGCCTATTTTATCTCACTGAGCACTCAGAGCAGTCTCTGCTGCGGCCATTTAACCATTGATTTGCACGTTAATGACAGCTATCATCACAGTATTTTGCACATCCTCACCTGTATGTGTATTTTGCAGTTTACAACCAGTAAATATGTAATGTGTGTAGAAGATGCTGCTGGGATGAGCTGTGGTATTCAGTTGGAAACGTTTGTTTACAGGCTGTTGAATGCAGCACGCGAGACTCTGGCATCTGATACAAATATCTCACATCTCAGGGAAGACTTCTGCCTAAACCATTTTTGGCAGCACTAAACTTGACTCAGTTGCTATGGACACAGATCATGTTTTCCTTTTCTCTTTTCATTTTTTTTTCATCTGTGTCCATGACAACAAAATTGCTGTTAGAGGAAATGGTTTGCATTTTAAGAAGCCAGAAAGGCAATAATGACTTTCATGGCAGGATAGTATAGAATAGGTCCACTATAAATTTTGGTTAAAAGTATAGTTAAAAAAAAAAAAAAGGTGGAATTTTCAAGGTCTCTAAATTGAAGTAAAATATGGATGTTTGGATACACAGATAAACTAACAAAACTTCATGTCAACCATCAATTTTGTCATTTTGTTGTTTATTTGTGTTTTTGTTGTTCTGTAAAAGGATTTTGACGAGGTTGTGTCCTTTGGAATAAAAAATCAAAGCAATACAACACTTATTTTCTCATAATACATCTGAAATGTTTGTATTTATGTATTTATTTTAAATCTTGTGAACTCTAGCAACAAAACCAAACCAAACCAGGAATCCCTGTTTAATCGTACATGTGCTTCTTTTTGTGTTTTCTTCATTATGAAGTCAATGATTGCAGCGTATTGATAATAATTGTTAAGCAGGATTTTTTTTTTCTCTTCAATCCCAACATTCTCACTTCTTTTACTCTCCACTAGATGGCAGTCCCGAGTAAACCATTTGCAGCATGGGGCCATGTGGCCACCAAGCTCATTATTAGCACATGATGAGGCTGCACTTCCTGAAAGTGGCAAAAGCAGGGTGTCAGGTGAATATTTACAAGACATAAAGGAACCAACAGAGACAAATTTAATAAAAGAAAAGAGAAATCCATGGCCATAGTTAAATAACACCCACTCTCTTTAGAGTGCTCCTTTCAGCTCACGTTCTTTTTAGTGTTGTAAGATGTGCACAAGTACTGTCTGATGGCTGCTGTTCATTGTCACAAGACGGCAACCGCAACTCATCGTCATTTTAAAAGGAACTGGACTCTCATTCAATCAACGATTTCTTTGATCTCTCAGGTACTGGTGGTCAACATAAAATACAGTAAGTTGTGCTCAGTAGATGGTTTTAATCTTACAGAGCATACATGATAATGATTTTAGATTTATAAGAATCTATAAGGATAAAATGATCAATATATTAATTGTTTTAAAACATAAATCCTTTTTTTTTCCTGGGGAAAACACCATGTTTTTGCTGAGTTTCCTTTTTCATTAATTATTCTCAGCTCAGCACAGCTTCACACGACCAAGGATCTCATGCTGAATGGACTTAATGCTGGAAAATGTTACTGCACACAGCCATGATTTTTCATCTTTACACTGACCAGCGTCCGATCACCCGACGAAGGTACAGTCTGTACAATCCTCCATCTAAGTCGGCCACATCACGAAAAACGTGGGCATAAAATCCAATTACACAAGTATGTTGCAGTTGTTGTCTTCGTACAGTGTGCCTACATTTGAGCGCTCCAATGCAGAGATAATTCTTGGATAATTCAGCCGCCTCTGACAGAAGATCACCCTGCACGTGAGGGGTTAATTTATCGATGATTTCTCGTGACTGAACACGGGAAAAATAAGTGCGTTCCCACAAAACACTGCAGTAGAAAAGGGAGAGAAAGGGGGTATTAAAGATCACAACCTCAAATATCAACACTGCGCACACAGTGTTGCCAAGTCTTGTTGCTATGGAGATTGCATCCTACTGCAGGTGTGAGTAACGACAGAGGAAGTCAACTGTGCTTCCCTCTCGTGTCTTTTTCTGCTCCCCTGTATTTTACATAGTCTTTAGTGCTTGTATATGCAAGTGTGAGTGTGTATGCGTGTGTTCTCACCGTACGCTGCCATACTTGAACACGCACTGCACATGCAACTCACTGCTCCGTGCTGTACGCTCGTACTGCACTCAACTTTTAATGGCGGATCGTTCATTTTTAAAGGCTTTATTGCTAATTGTTTCGACAACAAATGAATGGTCAACAAATGGTTTTCTTCTGTTCTTCTGCTTTGGGAACATCTTTGGACCTCTGGACGGCGTTAATGTAATTAGGCCTGAGGCGGAGCGTTCATAGTCCAGGCTGAAATAAATAGATGCATGCATGCAACACTGCTGGGAGATCTCCAGTGAACCGAGATGACATTGCTTTGCATCAAACCCGTTGCACAAAATCCAATCTGAAAAGCTCAACATCTGACCTCACAAGATGTAATATGTATGCACATCCAGCAAAGAGACTCGCTAAATCATTGAGAGTCCCATCTGTACATAGAGAATCTTAGTCTGTTCAGGATTATTGGCTATTAGTTTACTTTACGCTGTCCGTGCTGGCACCAGGTACACAGATTATTATAACATTTCAGCACAGCACTACACAGCTAAAAGTATGAAAGTTTGTCATTTCCGTGTCTTTTATCTGTGGTTAAGAAACCAAATCAGTCAATATATATATATTTTTTAATTTTTAAAGCAGAAAATGGCATGAAAATATAACTAGAAAGAATCATTTTCCATCAGAATTTCATCCCCACATTGACTTGTCCAATTCTATCAGATTTGGAGTCGTTGTTATGCACTGCAGGCGGCTGCCGCTCGGCTTCCTAGTGGCTTTGAGTCTAACCAAAGCAGACTCAGAGAGTCTTATTAATCCCAGCGCTGCATCTTCATCCTGAAAGCCACAATCAGGAGAAGAATGCACCCAGTGTGTGACATAAATAGACTTCTAATACTGACCGTCTACTACAGATACAATATGAAATGCCCATTAAGATCCAGCAGGATGTTTTTTTTTCTGGGGGCAAAGGATTTTGTCGTTAATGTGGGCTGACATTTTCACAGTTCACGGCTCACCTCCTCTGTACAAGCTTGGTGAGCGTGTACATTTGTATTACCGTGCGTACAATGTATCGATGTATCCAAATGTGGTCGTGAAGGCATTTTGGGCGCTAAAAAGACAATTGAAGGTGATCGTCTATATCTCCATGAAAACCGGTGTCATCACAAGAGGAGGGACACGCAGGCTTAAGTTACAATTTCATCATCATCACCATCATCATCATCATCATCAGCCTTGTACATAGCAAACGAAAGAGCCTGAGCATAAATGACGTATTGAACAGCTAACGATCTGCATCTCATTAAAAGCACAGCGAAAGGGCAGCAGGGAGATAAACGAACATAAATCAGAAATTACAAGTCAATGATGGAATTTGGTGTGCTGATTGTTTCCACGTTTCTCTGCTATATCACCAAGAATTTACAAAATACTGTCATCAATACTATATACAGTATACAGTATGTATGTACACACACACACACACATATAGATAGATAGATAGATAGATAGATAGATAGATGTAAAATGCACTTGTGGTCACCAAACCAACCCCTGAACCATGCAGAGAGGATTATTTCTGAGCCCTCATCAGGAGCCACAGCTCTGATCGGAACCGAAACACGCCGCCAAAAGGTGCTCGCAAGTGAAAGGTACGTGAGAGGGCTGAAAGCAGGGACACGCTGGGCGGTCTGTGGGTGTTAGAGGGATTGTTGATGCACTGAAACAGCCGCGGTAATGCTGTTTTCATTGGAAGCACTCATCAACAGCGGTATAACCTTGCCCGGGCCTGATGATCACCAGGCTGTAGTGTAAGTGATGGCCCTCCGCCAGGATCGGACCATGAAGGCTCATTAGGCCCTATTGATAGCCCTGATGATAGGCACTCTGAAAGGAGGCAGCCAAGAGAAAGGTCAGTGCATGGATCTTAATTTGACCTTACTAACCTGTCACTGATTGGCAGCATCTGTCATCCTTACCTTTAATTTAACCGTGATTGAGTGCTGCGGAAGCCATATTGGCAATAACCCCTGTGGGTCGTCTACGTTCTGCCAGATGGAGGCTGCGCTGACTTCATTCAGCCGATCGGTGCTGCCAGTACCGTGTTCTCGCTGTAAACAGGATTTAAAGTTTTGTTTTGGTCAGTGTCAAATAACGGGAATCCGCTAAACTGAAATCCTGGATCTTCCCCCTGACAGCAACCTTGATATCATCACACCCCAGCAGGGAAAACGTATTCACTGACACACAAGCACCTGATATCAAACACTTAGCAGAGATTTAGATGCTGAAATTAGCAAATGATTTTTCCGGTCTTGTAAATTATGTGAGGTCTTCGGTCAGAGCATCATTTTCAGCGTTTGAGGTGATCAGTTTTACATTCGGTCAACAATAATTACTCAACATCAACTATTTTTTCTCCCTGCTGAACTCCAGCACCAACGATCAGCTTGTGAGCATGAGGAGAAACGTGGAGGTAACACAGGAGAGGACGCTTCGTGGAGGATGGCTGCCATTACGTAACGTAAGGACTTGTTTACGTGTCCCTCGGAGTACAGCTGATGGAAGACACCCTGCCTTTGCTCGTCTTCTTGGGCTCTGCCACACTGAATTAATGTCTTTATTCATACTGACTGATAATTGGCCTAGTTTGAGCCGAGTGTAATTATGCGGTAAAGTATAAGAAAGCTAAACTTGAAAAAATTAGATGAATATACAGTGAAAAAACA
Organism: Brotula barbata; assembly: GCA_900303265.1. Classification (NCBI taxonomy): domain Eukaryota; kingdom Metazoa; phylum Chordata; class Actinopteri; order Ophidiiformes; family Ophidiidae; genus Brotula; species Brotula barbata. Next base: position 133,891 of record OMNV01011831.1, on the reverse strand, counting down.
TATACTGTATATGCTGGCTGCAACTACAGACAAGTATACAGTTGTAAGAGTGAATTGACAATTTTTTTTTGCCTTTTTGGATGTGCGAAGAATATTTCAGCTATGAAAACGTCGGATGATGTCATAATTTATTACTGTGTTTTATTTTGAAAGATTACATGCATTCAAATATCACATTGTGCCATTAGGCTTAAACAAATACAAGAGACGCAGGTTTTTGCTGTCGAGTAAAGCTGCAACGTTTCCATTTGAAATCTAATGAAGCTAACTACAAGCACAGAAAAACTGTACTTAAATACTTACTTATATAGTCAACATATAATCATTTTTAGCTGGGTGAGACACTAAATTATCGTTTTCAATTTTTCCTGGTTCGTGCACGTCGAATCCTTTACCACCATGTGGCGTTTCTGTGTTTTTATATTTCCCAGGCATATCAGGATCATTGTTTAAGGTGCACGCATCTCGCCAAAAATACCCTCGAGATGACTGTGACGTGTGAAATTCAATTACAGACGTGCTGTGGCTGTTCTCTGTGCAAATCGGAGAGACTGGACGAAGCAGCGGCCAGGTGGTGACCCTTCAGGCAGTAGCGAACACAAATCACAATGGCCTGGGTCGCTGCCAAAACCCCCCCAAAAAAAGCGAGCTGGTGCCGTCACAGAGCCCACCGCCGCTCGCTGTCACTCATCGCAGACGCTCTCCGCGCTCATCGCTCTCAGGTCAGGAAAATAGAAATGCAATGCACACTGTTGTTGCCCACTTTGCTCTATAATTCATGTGCCGCTCCAGAAATAGAGTGCTCGAACAGTACACACTGTTTCATCGGGGCCTGCAGAAAATAGAAACAGTGCATATGGAGTAAAATGGAGTATTCACACTTTAGAAATAGGTTTGGTCGGTCGGTCTGAGGAGTGCTGTGTGCGGCGGCAGGTTGGGTTTTGTGATTTTTCTCGTGTAGGAGGGTGAAATGAACAACGTGGCGGCTCTGTGTGGTCCTGTGTCACTCCGCCCGGCTGGAGGCGAGCGAGGAATCAAAGCACAATTGGCACGGCGGACGCGAGTACATGTGAAGTGTTCCTGCTCGGTAAGGCTCGGTCAGGCAGACACGAAATCTGCATGTGCGCAAGCCCAGACTTCCTACATGTGACCGAGACTCCGTGGGCCCCCGGAGATCCTGAAGCATCTTTCAACTGTTACACAACCGCCGTACGGCGCCTGGCAGCATCTTCGACCGCCACGCCGTGCACGCCGTCGAACGACGCAGAAAAGACAAAATAAAATGTGCTGAAGATGGTTTGAAGATTGGATGTGCTGTATTACTGTACTGCCCAAACACCGTGCAGCCTGGGTCTCCTGGGCCCACTTTCTCCCACTCACCCCACTCATGAGCTGTGAGTGGCAGAGCGGCTAACCCGTCCTGACACGGGAGACTCAGAGAGGGAGAAGCCGTGGGAACAACGCCTGCCTGCCACGCCGGAGGACATCAACTCTTACATGTCAGCCTCCATTCCAGTTTAAGTCCAAAAAAAAATATGTTGCACTGTACCAACAACGCCAATCCACAAAATTACCTTCTAGAAATACATTTTGTAATATTTCATTGAGGTTTAAGTCATGAGAGTGTAAATCTCTAACGTCTAGAATGAGGATTTTACATATTAGCATCTTTAGCTTCAGATAATCAAGGACGACACCTGAAATTCAGTTTATCGTCATTTTATTTCAGTGTAATTTATTGTCTAAGAAAAACATGGACAATTTCCGCTTTGTCGATATTTTCTTAAAAGTTTGCTATCTGCAGACTGAGGACTCAAATGCAACATATTACAAAATTCCCTTTTTCCAAATATTTCAGACAACAACCCATCAAATAATAGCCAATGCTGCTTGTAGTTCTCTGTTATCTTGTTTGCAGATTGCCTGACTCTTCCTCCATTGATGCTGCAAACAGGGCCGTGCTCTAATCCCTCTCCATTTGTTTTTATAATCCACGCTTATACCTGTTCGGAATTACATAGATCTGGAGTATATCCCAGCATGCAATGGGCAGAAAGTATCACACGTGGTCTTTGTCATCATCATAATCAGGCGTGAGTGCTGAGAAGAATACACCTTTGAACATTTTGGTATCCGTTTGTGAGCATGTGTGGTTTCCGACTAGCCTATTTTATGTCCCGACGTTGCTGCACTACAGACACACACCTCCATTTTACTTATTTCCCCTCTGTGCTTAATCCAGATTGTTTAACGCGGCATCATGCTTTAAAAGGATTTAGGATGTTTGTTTGTATGCTTGCTTACTCACTTTCAATCAAACAGGCTGTGACTGCCATAACAGCCAACTTGTTTGTTCCTACATGACAATGAGCATGAGGGGGTCTGGATCAAATCCAGAAAGTTGTTTCTAAAAAAAGGAAGGCGTAATTAGTAAATGTCATTTGAGAAGAGTATGGCGAATTAGAAGCCTGGTGGATCATGTAATTAGGACTCAAGGCAGCACGGGGAGGATGGGGGACACCGCAGCCGCTTCTTCCTCTGAACACTGTCAGCAGAGGAGCTGTTACCGAAAACACCATTACACTCACACACACGCACGCGTGCACGTACACACGCACACACGGGCACCACAGGCACAGATCACAGTCAAACCACACTGACAGTGATGCATGACTACTGCAGTTTTTCTTTGCTTTATTGTTTCCCATACAGTATCTGACCACGGGCCACTTGGCTCGTTCTCTTACGAAAACGAAATGTCATATGTAAAAACTTCACTTCTTACTTCGAATCAACACTTTGTCCACATTTTTTGTTGTATTGACATGCAGTAAATATACATAAGGAAATATTGCATATTATTGTGTAGAGTAAATACAAATTTTTTAGACATGGAATTATTCATTTCACAAATAATAAAATTCTTATGATAATCACATAAAAAGTCCCATCTAATCTATAAACATGTCATAGACGATTACATGGCTCATTTGATCCAAATTCTAGTCCCAGTTAGTGAAATGGTCAGTGTGATGGGTTTTTTCACTGTAGTAACCCATTGTAATTGAGTAAATCATCTACAAATGTTATCTCAAAAATAATTATAATACTTCATCTTGATATATTTGCTATCTTTGGCAGAAAAGATGGACCCGTAGGTGGTTAAGAGGTGAAACTAATGCACATTTTGATGCTCTATACAGAGACAGTCACAGCAGAATGTTTGAACTTTGTCCCATCATCTTTTTGCCTATTAACGGAGTCCTACAGAAGTTTTCTTAAGACAAGTGATGAAAATCACCCTTTGATTATATCCGGTGTTACTTATTGAGATACTAATACAGCCATCGGACTTATTTTGTGTACTTTCAGTATACTCACACTCATTCTCTGGAAATTCCTACACCACTGATTTGTAAGTGAGTTGTAATAATCTCACTGCAATTCCAGATTTTTTACCACCAAATGTCCATTCTACGACCTCAGCAAACGGTTTAAAAGGATGCTAGCTGTGTGTTTCTGTGATTCGGTTTCTCTGTGTTGGGTGGTAAACTAGAGGCCACCGTCAGCTGATTTGTGGTGTGAATTCAAGCTCACCCATATCAAGCGCTTTCTAAAGTACTAAGTATCCACTTATACACAGGACGTGCTGTTCCTCTGCACGGCTCCCTGTCCACTTGGCGTTGCTGTAGGTACGGTGGGGCTGTTGATTCAGATCGTCTCAAAACACACTGAATTTCCTTTATGAATCTGGAAGGAGCTAGATTCAGGCGCATTATTATAGCCAACACATTTGCTTCGCCCTCAAGATTCAGTGATCCAAAGAGCAGCATGGAGTGAAAATCCCCACATTAAGCACAACAGCCCTGTTCTGCTGTGACTGTGATAGTGAGGACAACAACCCGCATTTTCAATTATTACTATTGGTTTATCACAATAAAAAAAGCAAAAAAAAAGCTGGATCTTTGCATTGGTTCAGATTTAATTAGTAAATGGCTAATTGAAGGGAAGGGCTTGTCGGGAAGAAGATCCTGGAGGGATTTATAGTAGAAATAGATCACAGGGAGAGCAGGTTACAATGGCAATGGAGCAATAAATAAATCTCCTCTCTGAGAAGTTGCCAGAGGACTGACAGCAGCAGGTTAGAGCCGATGCCTTTTAAACAAATTGGGTGCTCAAAGGAGGCATATTGGCTATATGCTGCAGAGCACGTTTTATTTTTCAGCTCTGCAACCACTCAGACAAGCTCACGCTGCAAATTCAATCAGCTTTTTTCCAATTCCTCATATTAACTTATTCACCTTAAGCACCACCCCGAAGCACGGCAAAGCTTCAACAGTCACCCCGAGATAAACGAGATGAAAAATAAAGAGATCAAGAAAGTTTTAAAGTCGGAGGTGTGGTGCTTTCAGGAGAAAACAGATAAAAATGATCAAAGAAAGAACCACAAGGAAACACCGAGATTCAGAGAGAGAATGGAAACGTTACAAACACTGTAACACTGCAATCACAGAGTAAAAACCGCCTTCGTGCACCTTTACTGCACTCCAATTGTTCCAGGTTTCAATTTTCAGCACAGTGCTTTCATTGTACTGCATGGAACAGTCCGTGTTTTTGATTTTCAAATCATTTCCCATTATCCAGGCAGCCACTGGTTTCCGTGTACATCCCTTCAATGTGAAAAACAACATGCGGAGACTTCAGGCTTTTATGTTGCGTAATATATCACCGAGCACATTATGTCGCCTTTTATTGTTTTCCAAATTATGATATCTTTGGTAATGCCAAGTAGGTGCAATAAAATGACAATAAAAGTGGACGTGACGTCTGCTGTGATTGACTGCCTACTGGTTTTGGCATCTTTATTGGTTTAATTTCCACTCCGTGGTGATATCAACAGACGCCAACAGATGTGCGGACACTGTAGGAAAAACACACTCCAAAATGTGACGCTGCTAAATATTAGTGGCACCAATGAACAGATGCCGTGTTTGCTATGTAGTAAATTGATTGATTGGTTGATTGGTTTAGTAGGCAAAGAATATGTGTCAGTATAATAATAATAGTAATTTAAATAATACTCATATTGGGTGAGTATAATCTATATGTTTCTTTATTGTGATGCTAACATGTTGGTTAACGCTATTACAGTCACTCATGGTTATTTAAGAGATTTATTCAGATGAATTTATTGGTCTTTTTGCATTTGTAACCCATTAAAATTCAGTGTAAAACACTGAAAATGCATTTTTTTAACATAACAAAGTCTATATGCGTGTGTTGAATGTGTTGTATATCATTTTACACAGATTTATTTAGTTCCTTTGGAGAGATTTCACTAAAATTCCAAATAAACTCTATGAAGATGGCCCCTTTGGTGCTTATCAGAGTTCATGAAGTCATCTTTCAAGGTCAAGGAGGAACTTTTAATGTTACAGACAGTGAAGATATAGAACATAAAGTGATCCACTAAATGAGAGCGGAGTGTGTTTTCTGCTGTGATTTCCAGTGTTTGTGTTTTCTAACAGCTGATTGGCTCCCTGGAGGTGACACCGCGAGGAAACAACTTATGCGGCATCTCGATCTAATGTCTCTGTCCAAGGTGCTGAAATCTGCTTTCCCAAGCCTGCGTCATGTGACTTCACCCAGCAGTGCCGAGCTCAGCACCGAGCCTGCATGTTTCTGGAGTCTCCGTGTGAGAATTGGAGCCCTTCATCCTCATCCTCATCGCGCATTGTGCAGACTTTTGTTTGTTTGTTGTTGTTGTTCCTGTTGTTGTTGTCCCTGTCGCACGGCGGGATCATGTGGACCGTCACCGCGCTCGGAGTACGCCAAAAGGTTTAGGATGCTGGACTTGCGCTCTTGGTTTTGTCCCCCTTTTTTGACTTAAATGCCAACGCGGTGAATGCGTCGGACAGAGCGGACGAGCCCGCTGCCGAGACGTCCGCCTTCACAGCAAGTCAACATCTTTTCTTTCTTTTTTTTCTTCTTTCTTTTCGTCCGTACAGAGCGACTTTTAAAGGATGTAACGGCCCGTCTGCTCTGTGCGCAGCCGAAGTCTCCTCATCAAAATGCAGAAGGGAATACGGCTGAATGATGGTCATGTCACCTACCTAGGGCTTTTGGCAAAAAAGGATGGTACGAGGCGAGGGTGCTTGAGCAAAAAGAGCTCGGACAACACGAAATGGCACACAAAGTGGTTCGCTTTGCTGCAGAACATGCTCTTTTATTTTGAGAACGAGTCCAGCTCTCGACCCTCGGGATTATACCTGTTGGAGGGATGCATATGCGACAGGGCGCCTTCGCCAAAACCCTCTCAGTCCGCCAAGGAGTGTTTGGAAAAGCAGGTACGGGGAGCGCGCGCACACACACACACACACACACCCTCTCTCTCCCCCCTTCTCTCTCTCTCTTTCTCTGCGCTTTATTGTTTTTGGTTTTTTTTGTTTTCTAACTGCACTGATATGAAACACTGAATGTAAAATTTTTGCTCCTCTCTTGTCCAAATGTGCCTTTGAACTCCTCTGTTTACCTCTGGAACAAAGCGCCTTTTTTTTCTCATGCAGATTCTTCTCAGATCTCACTGCATGATGAACTCACGAGGTGCCACACTGCCGTACTGCACGTTATGTAATATCTGTAATATCTGTGGCATTAATGATGAGGTAACAATATTAACACCTAATGTCATCCCAGCCCCACCAATGGGCTCTGCAGTATTTTGCTTTAGGTTGCAGCAAATCCGAGATCTGTTTTTATTGGTGGGCTGGAATCTTGTCATACACGTATGAAACGCAAATGTTTTAGCTTTGCTCATTTGGTAATTTTGATATTAATGTCAAAATGACTTGTGGAAGATCTGCTTCTGTGGGTTTTTAACGTGTTTATAGAAGAAGAGTGGTGTTATCCTGCTCTTTCGAATAAAATATGAAAAAAAAAAGAGTTGCGGTTTCAAGGTTTCCATCTAGTGGCCAAATGGTGACATTACAGCGAGGCTGGTGAAACAGTGGGGTTCCAAGTGATCAGCCAGCTCTGATGACCTCATGAAAAGATTGTCAGTCTGTTAGTTGCTTTTTTAAATTCTGTGTGTGTGTGTGTATAACGATCAGTGGTATAGATTTTGCATACCTACTCTTATTATACTGTAAAATATCTACAATAATCTTTGTTACAGTGCCACTCAGAATGTGTGTTTGCAAATTTATACTGTATCCAAGGTAAATTTACTGGAGTCGCGTCATTTTAACCGATCGGAACGGCGAACCTGAGTTGTTTACATCTAAATTGTTGTTTAGATATGTACTATACGAGCACAATGCTTCAACACTCAGGCCACAGTCTCTCTCTCTCTCTCTCTCTCTCTCCTCTCCGGGCTTTGTGCCTGACTATGTAGGTAGGGCAGTAATCCAAAGTGAGTCCAGGCTCTTCCTGTGAACAGCTGCCCCTGTGCTGACAAAGCAAATTGCAACACGCTGCCGAATGTTTTCCTCTCACAGTCCAAACACACTCCCAAAAAGCTCCCTTCAAGAATTTTTAATCCTAATTTTATGCCCCCTGTGTTGTCCTTTAATGTCATTACATCATTTGGAGTGAAACCTTATTCAAAAAAACAACAAAAAAAACCCCAACTGATCCACAGAGTTTAATTCAGAATGGCTGAGAAGGGGAAACAAGACAGAAAGCACCAAGAGGAGCAGAAATAGCAAATGACTAGTGCAACTGATATAAGAGCATGAAAACTGATGTAAACACGCAAACCAGGACAAATAAGCGTAAGGAAACATCACCCCTATCTTCCATCGCCACCTGGATTAATGGATTCATGACCATATTTGAGGAATCGGCCATAATCCCTACATTATATTTCCCTACATTATATTGCATTTGAGCCTAAGGTTTCCATGGCAACCCATTTGCATCCAAAAGAATGATGCAGATGAAAGAGGCTGGGAAACACGGGAGAGAACTAGCGGGTTGCTTCGCTGCTATTAATGCGAGCGCCATCAAGGCTAATCCGGTTCCTTGCAGTACCTTGAAGGGTCAGATTCCATTCAGCTCTCGGGCCTTGGGAGGGAGCGATGGTTTAAGTACTTTTTGGTATGATACAATGCACTATTTTTACTTACTCTGTAGCCTTCTGTGTCATCATCAAGTCACAGAGAGTCAAAGTTTCTTTCAAATTACACTCTTACTAACTCTGTGTTGTAAAAACACCCGACAGCGTTTGAAGCAGACGGAGAGAAGGACGACATTTGATGGAAAAATGGGTTTGGAAAGTCCTTAATAGTCTTGTTGCAATACAACCGAACTGTTTATCAGTTGGCAGCGATTATACAAAGCATAAGAACGATTTGACTCGTGTAGACACAGCAATTAATCAAAACATGTCTCATTAATTATTTACCACTCAGTCACTCACTCACAGCACTGTGAGATTTGCCATCATGACAAAATAAGCATATTTCTTTAATCATAGAGTCAATATTTCATCCTATCAGTGCCTTATCGCCTCATGTTATTCATGCAAGCAGCCGGTAAAGATTTTCAAGCTCCATGACTTCGCCCAAAACCTAAAGCAGCGAGTAGAAAGATCATGAGGGAAAACTACAACATGCATGTCTCACTGCCAGAAATAGATCTTCTTTGACGGTAGGATGAATACCTAATGAATGTGAAGATGGAGGAGACATGAATAATGATGAGTAGCAGGTTGATGGGCGCCTGTTGAACATCTGCAGGCCAAAGATTAGTCTGCAGGAAAGATTTGGTTTGGTTTGAGTGAGCTGTGGTGCCATTTTAGTTATAGTTTTCCATACTGCTGACTTCATCTTGGGGTTCACCGATGAGGTCCTCCACAGCCTGATAAAGCCAAGACTGCAACACGCTTACAGTTGTCATACCTTAGCAGCCATGTGGGCAATGTCTTATGTATAAAACTGTATCACCATTCTGGAAGAAAATGCCACACTTGCCAGATTTGTTATCACTTTTTATCACCGAGTCATTTTTAAGGATCACTGGGGGGAACGCATTCCTCTGCAGAGGCAATAGAGTCACTTTTTTACTGTAGCGCTGCTGCATGTGAATAAGGAGGGGAAAAAAAAAACAGTGACAGCGAGATTCTTGGCACATCCACACTGCTCACAATTAGCTGCAGTTAGGAATCAACTGCGAAAGCGAGCACGCTCACTAAAATGGAGTGACACAAGAAAAACGTTCACATTGAGTGGAGTTGCTAGGTAACAGGTATCACATAGTTATGTAATTGGCCATGGCTCCAGCCTCCTTGTCTTATGGCATTTCCTCCTGGGAACCAGAGACATACCAGGAAGCAGGCTGGGGGAGGCTTCCCTCACTGTGTTGCATCAATTGCGCTGGTGGGCGAGGAAGATGTGGCTTTCCCAGGCCCTGTGTGGTTTTAATTCAGCCTCTTGATGTCTGCAGTGAGGCAGCGGAATAAATACTAAAATAAAAGCAACTGAAAAGCTTCATTCACACCAAGAGATGATAGATTTATAAATTGTATCACACCTCGTTTTATGCCTAAATTACTCCTGTCTTTTGTGTAGAATGGTGGCTTGTTGCAGCGTTTGCACATTTATCCATGCTCTTGTCCCCAACTCTCTCTCCCCTGTTTGTTTTAGTACTATTTCACTGTCAGCTTCAACCAAGAAAACCAAAAGGCGCTCGAGTTACGCACAGAAGATGTGAAGGACTGCGATGAGTGGGTGGCTGCAATATCACACGCAAGGTAAAGGAACACACACGAAATGTGCAAAAACGTCCATTATGAGATCAGTTAGTTGGTAATGGAAAAGTCATATGTGTTTGGCCGGTGAAGGATGTTGCTATGGTTTCATACTGTAAGCAGATTGTTCAGAAAATTCAGAAAAATCTGTTTGGATGTACTGTAAAAGTATATGCAACGACACATGTCTGTGTGTGTGTGTCTGTGTGTGTGTCTGCGTGTGTCTGCATAACAACAGTTACAGAAACTTGGCCACCGAGCATGAGACTCTCATGCAGAAGTATCTTCATCTGCTTCAGATTGTGGAGACGGAGAAAACAGTTGCTAAGCAACTTCGACAACAGATAGAAGATGGGGAAATAGAGATTGAAAGGCTAAAGTCAGAGGTAAGAATCACTGCGGCTCCTTAAGGAGTGTTTGTTTGGGCTATTTTTGGTGGTGAATGTCTTGAAGTAAGTGTTAAAATATCTTTTTGTCCTTTAAATCAAGCACAACAGAGTAAGAGAAATGCAGGACTTTCCATCTGTGGACAGATTTTGTGGCAGCCACATCATTCAGGCCTGCTATAAACAGATTTCCTAACCTGGCACAAAAACGTGTCGCCATTTCTTCTCGCATCGCACAGACAGTCCTCTCCAAATTACGTCTGCATCCTTCCACCCTCGTCCGAATAACGCCTCAAAAAACAGCGGATTTTAACGAACAAAAGATCTTGCTGATTATTTTTATGTTCGTGGGTGACATGAAGGAGACAAAAATGGATGCGCTGTCACGGAGAGATGAGATGCGCGCGGGCCGAGCGCTCGCCACTCTCAAAAACAATGGCCACAATCGGGCTGCGTTTCCACCTGTAGTCTTCAGATCAAATAATCATTTTACTTTAATGTGCAAATGTGCTGCTCCAAATCGAATTATGCGCTGAATATGCATGAACGCAGCTTTATATTGCATCCCCTGCTACGAAATGCAATGGTAATTAACTTGGTCACTCTCTATAAACTAAATGAAGACGCTTATCTGCAAACAGACACTTCAAATCTATTCTTTTTTTTCTTTTTTTTTTGTAAATAAGAGGATGTGTACATATCTAAATGATCAGTTCAGATACCGGCCAAGTGAACAGAGCTGGTTTTGTCAGTCTAATGTGTCAGAGTCCACAGTGCTGACAGGTCCCGTCCCGTTGACTCAGTAGCTTTGTTTACATGCTTGTATTGTAAGCGAGAGGGGAAGTGTGTGAGTGGGAATGACTGGTCTTTTCTGTTGTTCTCTCCTTGGCAGATCGCTGCACTACTCAAAGACAATGAAAAAATCCACGCCAGTCCTGCAGCAGCCCCCAGCGACGATGACTCAGAAATCAAAAAGATCAAAAAAGTAAAGCCTCGACGATGCAAACGCGTCTCTGTGTTCTCACGGGAACACGGTAGGACGTTCAGAAACTGACTGTGTCCCTTAAACCCCCGTGTGCCGCAGGTCCAGAGCTTCCTGCGAGGCTGGATCTGCAGGAGGAAATGGAAGACTATCATCCAGGATTACATCCGCTCGCCGCACGCCGAGAGCATGAGGAAGAGGAACCAGGTGGTGTTCAGCATGCTGGACTCGGAAGCCGAATACGTCCAGCAGCTGCACATTCTGGTGAACAACTTCCTGCGGCCACTACGCATGGCCGCCAGCTCCAAGAAGCCGCCCATCACCCACGATGATGTCAGCAGCATATTCCTCAACAGGTTGGAACGTCTCCTTCCTTCGGTGCTGTTGGATCCGCCGTGCCGCATCACGTAGACACGCACAGATGGTCTGATGCAAGGACATCAAGACAACAATAACACAGAAAATCTGGACTGTAGTTTCACCTGTTTTCTCCCACTGCACATCCATTCGTGTGTGCTCTCGACACCCGCACACACAGTCGTACACACTATCTCGCATGTTACTGGACGTGGTGCAAAGTTAATTATTCTGCAGCTGAGATAAGACAAATCATAATACTAACATTTTTTCAATGTCTTTCCCTCCCTCCACTAGTGAAACAATCATGTTTCTACATCAGATATTCTACCAAGGCCTAAAAGCCAGGATAGCAAGTTGGCCAACATTAGTGTTGGGTAAGATCATCATCATCATCCTCTCTACTCCCTGTCTCCTTTTTACTCTAACCTCTCGTCACATTCAGATGCCAATATATTCTTTGTTTCATCGCCTGGACTGGTTTCTCCACAGCTGACCTGTTTGACATCCTGCTGCCTATGCTGAACATCTACCAGGAGTTTGTGAGGAACCACCAGTACAGCCTGCAGATCCTGGCTCACTGCAAACAGAACCGAGACTTTGACAAGCTGCTCAAACAGTACGAGGCAAAGCCCGACTGCGAGGAGAGAACTCTGGAGACCTTCCTCACCTACCCCATGTTCCAGGTTAGCCCCAAAACACTGAAATCCTGTTTTATAATTATTGAAGTATAGTTGAATATAGATGTTTTTTTTGCTGTGTATTCATCTTAAATGAATAGTCTCAATTGTGCTGTGTTCTTTAGTTTGTCATCTATCCAAGATTTCAGAAGCAGATCAGACTGATGTGATTTAAGTGGTAAAGGACAGTGGGTTCTCCTTGTGTAGGACAAATACATCAATCCTGGTCCCCCATGATAAGTAATAATGTGTCCTGCTGGCGGTAGCTGTAAGATCTGCACTGTATTCATTTTTAACAGTGAAATAAAATATTTAAGAGTGAATTAAAACAAATCACACATGACCAGAGTTTAACATTGCTACCAGGTGGGTCAGCGAGTGCTGTAATTTCTTTTATAGGCTTTAGATCGGAATAATATGCTTTGTTCTGTCTATCACCATGGAGACTCTGATTCAACTGAACAGCCACAGTACGAGCTGTCTCCTCCTCATTGGCTCCCTGAGCTGTGGCTCATTGTAAAGTCCTCCTTGTAAAGTCACTGATCACCAACACGTACAGCAGACATTTGTCTCCTTTTGCTCAAAATATCCCTGCAGTGGTATTCGTGTCTATAGGCAGGGTTTGATTTTGGAGCTCAGGCTTTAATGATGGCATTTTCTGCCAAGGCTGGCCTGCTCTGCTGGGGCCTCCTGCAGGCTGTGCTGTGTTGATAATAAATTTTGCTGATGACTGTAGTTAGTGGTCTCCTCTGATACACTTCTCATTAGCGTGTGTGTGTAAATGTGTGTGCACGTATGTGCCGGTCTGCGTATGTTGTCTCACTATTAATGCATTCACGTAAGTATCTGTATTTCGGTATGACTCCTATTGCTCTCTCTATTCTCTCTCTCTCTCTCTCTTCAGATTCCCCGCTACATTCTCACACTCCACGAGCTGTTGGCCCACACACCCCACGAGCATGTCGAGAGAAACAGTCTGGATTATGCCAAATCTAAACTGGAGGAGCTCTCGAGGTACCTCAGTGCCATATCATCCAAACCCAACCATCACCTAAAATAAACAACATTCCTGTGTGTCAATGCCTTTTATTTATCAATACATCTATATATGCTTATAAGTAGATCAAATGAGAACGTTAGAATGCCTTTTTTCCTAGAATCATGCACGACGAAGTGAGCGAGACGGAGAACATCAGGAAGAACCTGGCAATAGAGCGTATGATCGTTGAGGGCTGTGAGATTCTCCTTGACACCAGCCAGACTTTTGTAAGACAAGGTAATATATCTGATCCACCTCTAGCAACGGAACTGCCAATTCCACCGAAAAGAAGAATCACACAGCGGCGTAAAAATTCTGTGACACGATCTGTGCTTTCGCATAATCAAACACCAACATTCCTCTAATGCGGAGGTTACTAATCCTAGTCCTCCACATGCCGTCGTGCTGTACGTTCCATCTCTGACTGCTCGTGTGATGAATCGGGGACTATAAATATCAGACAGTAGAAACGGTTCTCATTTCTGTGCGTTCGCACCTAAGTGTATAATCCTATTTACCTCTCCCTTTTCTTATTTGTCCATATAATCACGCCTTTATCCCCACATTCAGGGTCTCTAATTCAAGTGCCAATGAGCGAGAAGGGCAAGATCACCCGTGGGCGACTGGGGTCTCTGTCTCTGAAAAAGGAGGGGGAACGGCAGTGTTTCCTCTTCTCCAAGCATTTAATCATCTGTACCAGGGGTTCTGGGGGAAAGCTTCATCTCACCAAGGTGGGCTTACACTGCTACGAGAGGACTGGAGCTTCTCCTTATTTCAGAGTGTTACAAAATTTGTGTCGTTTTCATTTAGAATTATAGTAAGTGGCAACATTTGATCTCTATTTTGTAAACACGTGGTAGCTTGAGATATATTGTAATGCACCAGGGATGAGAGATAAGTAGATTATTGAGGTACTAAATGTATACTGTATGATCTTTGCAGAATGGTGTGGTCTCACTTATAGACTGCACTCTTATGGAGGACCCTGAGGGGACAGATGATGAGTGTGAGTACCTCAGTGTTTTATTTACCTCGCAGCTCTGCACCATTAGTGCGAGGTGATATAGAATGTATGATTACTATAATAGCGTGGCAATGTGTTCATATTTTATCATTAGCATTTGCTACAATTCAAGTATTTCATAATGTAAAAACTGTAAATAGCTGACACCAAAAATAGCACTGTGTTATTTACTGGATATTCTATATTTTTTGACTTCTTTAATTTTTGCAAATGGAGACATAAATACATGAAATTAAAGGTTTTGTTACATTTAAATATTTGGGTCTATGGACAAAATGACACCTTGCCTGCGTTTGCCTCCAAGCCAAAACAGACAAGAGTGGCCAGGACATGGAGCACCTGGACTTCAAGATTGTGGTTGAACCCAAAGACAGCCAGTCATTCACTGTCATCCTTGTGGCCTCCTCCAGGCAGGAGAAGTCAGCGTGGACCAGTGACATCAGCCAGGCATGTCAACACGCATCACATTTTACAGCAGTCACGCCGAGAGGCCGAGAGTGCAGCGGTATGGCGGCGCATTATAGTACTCGCTAACGTGTTTGTTTACGTCCAATAGTGCATTGATAACATCCGTTGCAATGGGCTGATGATGAACGCCTTTGAAGATAACTCCAAAGTCACAGTGCCACAGATGATCAAGTGAGCTATATTCTTCTTTGTACATCATTTTGCTCTTCTATTCCCCATCGTGTCTCATCTGCTCACATTTCCATCCTTTTTCTGAGCAGATCAGACTCCAGCCTGTACTGCGATGATGTAGATATCCGCTTCAGTAAGATGATGAACTCCTGCAAGGTGCTGCAGATCCGCTATGCCAGCGTGGAACGCCTCCTGGAGAGGCTGACTGACCTCCGTTTCCTCTCTATTGACTTCCTCAACACCTTCCTGCACTCTTATCGAGTCTTCACCACGGCTGATGTAGTGTTGGACAAACTCATCACCATCTATAAGAAGCCCATCAGTGCCATCCCTGCTCGGTGAGTCACATTAGCCCTGACAGCATCTTTCCAGACCTTACAATGCCGCATAAAGTCGACGTTTGTCAAACACAACGTCCTCCGATCAATGCCAGAAGTGTGCAGGATCTAGGAACGTCTACGTCCATCTGTCCTGTTCAAGGCTTCCTACCCTGTCAAATGTAACGTGCGGGTCATTATTCACCGACTGTACAGGAGGGAATAAAAGCAATTTAGCCACGGGATCCTTGTTGATCGAGGGAAAAAAAATGCAAAATGCAAATGCAACACAAGTTTGAGTCGAATTTGATGAAATTGTATGATCGACAGTTACGAAGTGTGAAGTTTTCCTTTTGGTTTATATAAGTATAAAAGCAACAGATGGAGCAGTAGAGGATGACAGGCTGTATCAGTGTGCGCGCGCGTGCGTGTGTGTTTTCAGTGTTGAAAGGCAGTAATTGGGTCCAGTCTCTGCCTGGGATTGTCTCATCTGGGCTTTGTTGCTCTATAGCAACCAACCTGTGTGCTGCAGGACCCCGCCCCTCCCTCCTCTCTACTTGTCTGCAAAGGATCCATAGTGTGAAATATTGACGCTGTGTTGCAGTGGGCCTACTATCTCACCAGAGCCCCTCCACAGGCCTAGAGAGAGAGCCCTACTGTCAGGTTCAGATCAAGGGGAGCTCCCCATGCCCACACCCTGCACCACGCTTTCCTGTAGCGCTTGTCATGTCACAGTGAGACACCTCCACTTGGCTGCCTGTGTCAGCAGTGGCCATGCGCGCTAACACTCGCTGTGCTATTTATGGGAACCCGTGAGGTCGCCAGGAGGGTGGCAGGGAGTGGGAGAGGTTTTCTGCAACACTGCAGCCTCCATCCTGCTCTAAAATGGCAAGACGTAGCTGAAATGGGACTTCTTGTTCCTGGACTCACTTGGTTTGCATGAATGATTTAAACAATGTTAGACGTATGTACTGTACTTGCCAAATTTCAAAGAAACGTGTTCATTTGTCCTAAATTTAAATGCGCGTATCCTCCCCTCATGCAGGTCCCTGGAGTTATTCTTTGCCAGCAGTCAAAACAGCAAACTCCTGTATGGAGAGCCTCCCAGCTCCCCCAGGGCCAGCAGGAAGTTCTCCTCCCCTCCTCCTCTGGCTATCACCAAGAATTCATCTCCCAACCGCAGACGCAAACTTTCCCTCAACATCCCCATCATAACTGGGGGCAAAGCGCTTGACCTGGCTGCCCTCAGCTGCTCCTCAAACGGCTATGCAAGCATGTACTCCTCCATGTCCCCGTTCAGCAAGACCACCTTGGACATCAACAAACTCTACGTGTCGAGTCCCATCGCAAGCAAAATCTCAGACGAGGGAGAAGACAAAAAGGACAAGGTGGAGGACACGGCTGCAAGCAAACAAGGTAGGCCGGACATCTCCCTATGTTCAAGGAAAAGCCTTACTTTACACTAAATTTCCATTTGCTGCCATTTTTTGGATGCTTGGATGCTTTTGTGTTGATACAGATCTCTCCGTACGGGAGGAAAATGATCAGGATCAAAACCAGAGTGATGATGCCGAGCCAGAACAATCTCCTACCAAGTCACCAACCACTCCGAAAAACGTGAAAGGCAAAAACTCTTCAGGTGCGTTAACATGAAAGCTAAAACTAAAGAAACTAAAGAACTATCCACACAAAGACCGAATAAAGCTGCTGAAACATATTCGTACATTTCAAATATGATATTCTGGTCAATCTGACACCATTTGAATGCAGATTGATGTATCATGTGATATGAACATGCAGGGAAAGCCATTCCTCGGCTTGAGTAGGTGTTAGGGAAACTTGGGTAATAGCAACTACATCAACACGGTGCTTTCCTCTCCACCTCCAATAATGAGGTTGTTTCACTGCAGCCAAGATTAGCTGCGTCTTCCTAATCTGGCAAAATCATCCAGCGTGTTGAAAAAAAGCAGTGCTCGATCTCAGCTCAGTGAATTCATTGTGATCCAGTGAGTGACTGATCCGCTGCAGGATTCTAGCCTGGTGCGATCTTTCGGCGTTCCCTCCATTTGAACATAGCAGACTGCAGTGAATCTGTTGATTCCTCTGTTATGCTGATATTTGGTGGCTATATTTAGCTGCAACCATCTTGAATATCAAAGGATCTTGGAAAGTCTACAGGGAAAGAATTGTGTTGGCTGAGAGTGCCCCCTAGTGGATGTATGTACGAGGAAAAATATACAGTGCTCTGTTTTTAAAGCATGTTAAACAACCACATTATTGAATTATTCCTGCCTACGTTCAAACTAACTACCCAATTAGGATACTGTACCTAATTAAGACCAAATTTGATCTATTGCTTGTTTTTAGAAATAATAATAATGATGATAATTATTATTATTATTCCCTTTAGAGTTCTCTCTGTTTTCCTATAATAATGGCATGGTGATGTCCTCCTGTCGAGAACTGGACAACAACCGTAGCGCCCTGTCTGCTGCCTCTGCGTTCGCTATTGCTACAGCAGGAGCTAACGAGGGGACACCGACCAAGGAAAAATATAGAAGGATGTCTCTGGCTAGCACAGGTATACAGGATGACATAAAAAACAAAATGAATTGCAGAGTGCACTGATTTGGTTTTACTTGATATGTTTTTTTGGTTTTCAGGCTTCCCAACAGATCAGAGGAACGGAGACAAGGAGTTTGTGATCAGACGAGCTGCAACCAACAGAGTGCTCAATGTTCTGCGGCACTGGGTGTCCAAACACTCTCCGGTAAGACGTCACAATCCAGTACAGCCACATTCACAGGCCCAATCCATAACTACAGCATGGCTGAAGCTTTCCTAAAAGCTCTGTTGATATTTGTAATGTGCAAGCCATGTGTTTGTGTGTAATCCGTGCTTCTCCAGGACTTCGACAGTAATAATGAGCTGAAGACAAAGGTTATAGCCTTCCTGGAGGAAGTGATGCACGACCCTGAGCTGCTGACCCAAGAAAGGAAAGCAGCAGCAAATATCATCAGGTACTGGCGTGTAACTTACCTCTGCTGTCGTTATAACACAAGGATTTGTGCAAAGGGACTCATTTCCCATTTCTTGGCAGGACCCTCACTCAGGAAGATCATGGCGACAATCAGATCAGCCTTGAAGATGTAACACAATCGGTGAGAGAAATGAGCACAAAGTCCAATTTTAATGAAGATCGCACACTGAGCTGACAATAATGACATGATGTACCTGTTGTTGTTAAGATGACAGAAGGGAAGACCGAGCCCTTTGAGAACCACTCTGCCCTGGAGATAGCCGAGCAGCTCACCCTGCTGGACCACCTGGTCTTTAAGGTCATCCCATATGAGTGAGTACCATCACACGCTGAATACGCCTGCGAGGAGATGAGAAGAACACACAGAGACATTCAGCCTTCGCTGTCTTTTTCATAATTATTTCACCTTTACAGGGAATTCTTTGGACAAGGTTGGATGAAGAATGACAAAAATGAAAAGACACCGTACATCATGAAAACAACGAAACACTTCAACGATGTAGGTTCAAAGCCCTGGCATCTGCCATGACACACACTCTGACCCTATCTCCCGTTTACATACATGCACATACAACAAAGACAGAATTACAAGCCTTAAACCCGCTTTTATTCATTTTCTCTGTCAGATAAGCAACCTTATAGCCACAGAGATCCTGCGCTGTGACGACGTGGTCACTCGGGTTGTGGTCATAGAGAAATGGGTGGCCGTCGCCGACATCTGCCGCTGCCTCCATAATTACAATGCTGTGCTGGAGATCACCTCCTCACTTAACCGCAGCTCTGTCTTCCGCCTCAAAAAGACCTGGCTCAAGGTTTCTAAACAGGTACACATCTACATATGCAATGTGTTTTTTGTTTTGTTTTTTGTATTCCAGTTAGACAGAATTGTCAGTTAATTCCTTTTTAACACTTTATTTACCCTTTTCCTCTAGACTAAAGGATTGATTGACAAGCTTCAGAAGCTGGTCTCATCAGAGGGGAGGTTCAAAAACCTGCGAGAGGCTTTGAAGAAGTGAGTCCATTTCAAGAACGTGCTCCCTAAATGAAAGATGTGGAATGTTTGGATGACGTGTGTTTCTCCCTCTAGCTGTGATCCCCCCTGTGTGCCCTATCTGGGGATGTACCTCACCGATCTGGCTTTCATTGAGGAGGGAACACCAAACTACACCGAGGATAACTTGGTCAACTTTTCCAAGATGCGGATGGTAAGATGTTTTCGCCACAGTGCCTCATTCGTTGTGCCGTCACAGGAATTGCTGCAGGCAGGAATTGACATCCTGGTTCTTTTGCTCTGCAGATTTCTCACATCATCAGGGAAATCAGGCAGTTTCAGCAAACAGCATACAAGATTGACCTTACACCAAAGGTAAATGAATACTAATGCGGCTAGCAATGGACAACATTGGCTGCTAAAGCATTGTATGGTCAAACTATACAGATTCAGTTGCATTAACAGCATCCATCTCTTTTATTTCACTTCTATGTTCAGGCAGCCCAGTATCTACTGGATAACAGCTTTGTTCTGGATGAAGAAAGCTTGTACGAAGCCTCACTCAGAATTGAGCCTAAAGTGCCCAACTGATTGAGACGGTGGTCCTCCATGCTATTTATTTGTCAATATTCCCCATCTATTAACATAAAAATGAACTTTTGTATAGTTTCACATGATTGAAATCTTTGCTCTTCTGTACAGGAGATGTTTCACGTTGTTACATCACACGAGTCATTTCAGTGTACATTATTTGTTTATTTCGACTCCCATTCCATGTTTTATTGCATTGATGTATTTCTATCATAATAACAGAGGTTGCAGGGGTAGAACACAATTTTGTCCACCTTGTGACCGACCACATTATCGTGCATTGCCTCATACGGTGTCGACTTTGCACTTTCTGAGCACTGATGCTGTTTGCTTAAGTTTATCGATGGCTGAGTTACTCTGCAACCAATGTAGCATTGTAAAAAACGTAACCGCATCAATCAGGTAAACGAGCACAGAGACTTTAACTGTTCGAATAGTGCAGATGATGGCGAGATAGCTGGAGGATTTCTCCTCATTACGTTGATTAAAAAAATAAATAAAAAAATTAAGCCTAAATTGATCAACTTTCTTTGTATTTATCATATATCAGTACAGCACATCGCTGGCTTGCTGTCAGAGAAATAACCCAAAAACAATTTATTTTATCTCGTTTAGCTTTTGCGAAGCTATCCCTGCTGTAAGAGGCAACATTCAGTGGTAGAGAAGGTGTGAGATAGCAGAGATGCGAAATTGTCTAAATGAACTGTTCTATTTGGAGTATGCCAGTACTGTACAGTAATAATCCTTTTTGTTGAAACCTTGCATTCCTTGGTTTTCAGTTCAACTCCAGGTTTTGAAAAGACGACAGGCAGCGGTGGTATTGTTGTGCCTCCGGGTTCAATCATACCTCTGCAGAGTGAAAGGTTGCTCATCTGTAATTAAGACAATCTGTCCATTTTGCTGTTCCAGTGATTGTGGAACGTGACTGTATATCACTCTGTTATATGCATTGCTGTTTAATATTATGATAAAATGTACGTGAATGACCTCTGCCTGCAGCATTCCAACACTATTTTTGTAGTAGTATAAGAGAGAGTGACCTGCTCTTTATATGAACATGGGAAAGTATTTTGTACTTTGTTGTTATTTCACCTCACTAAAATGTACTGTACATTTTGTACATGCAGCCCTGCATATTTCTCAATGTGGAACAGTGTAATCCTTTAAATATATATACATATATATATACATATATAGTATGTATATATAAATATATATATATATACATATTGTATCTTAAGCTTAAACACTAAATGCTACAACTTTGTGGTCTTCAAAACCATGACTTAGAGGTAGGAGACAAAGTGTTTTGCATTGATACTGTAATCCTGTCTATAAACATTTCTGTTAGCAGGAATATAGTAATGTAGTGCTTATTCTGTGAATATTTGTATGTATTTTTACTATGTATGTACAGTACACTTTTAAAGCTCATGTGGCGGGCATGCAACACCTTCACAGACAGAATAATACTATATACTTATACTGTATACACATGCACATACTCTTATAAGTTATATAAACAAATAAACATTTTGCTGTTAGCAATACTCAGTGGTATGAAAATTATCTTTCAACCCCCATGTTTCCACACATTAAGTAATATTCCAAAGTTTGTAAAAAAGAAAGAAAAAGAAATATATACATATACATGCAGTATATTATTATAACAAATAAACAAAAAGATGTTTCCCAATTACCTCTTGCTAATAAATCCATTTTATCTCAGGGGTATTTTGTCTCAAGTGTTTTTGTAGATCTTCTCTCAATTAACATAATGCTCGCTCTACTCGTATGATGAATTCAGATAGATATAATCTGAGGTTTTTAACATTGCCGTAATATTTCAGATCCAGTTCCCCAACTGTTATACCGCCACATGTAATACATCATTCATTTAGATTGATCCCTACAGTTTTCAAGGGTACAGACTGGTTGGATTTGCCTTGAGTGCACAAATGTCTTGCCAGGTGATACATAGATACTAAGTATGACTAAAACCTCGGCCTGTCAATCAATCTTTATTAGCGTAGCACGTTACGCACATAATTCACTCAAAGTTAGAGGTCATAGACTGAATGCCCGCGCGACCTGGCCTGTAGGTGTCGCCATTTATCACACGACGGTAACAGTTAACTTTCCAAGAAACGTGTGGAGATACGGCAGGACCACACAACTCTAAACTTTATGTCTGTGTCGCTAATTCTGTGGTCTGCACCGCCGGCCGCCAGGGAATCGATGCCGCTCTGCAGCAACAACGAAAAGTTGGCGGTCAGCCCGGCAGCTAGCTAGCGGAAAGGAAGAGTGGCCAAAAGCTGGTGGCTTACGGCCGAGAGGAGGCGGAGGACGACAGGCAAGAAGGTAGCTGGATGGGCGGTGGACTGCGACGGCGGTCTGGGAGTGGCAGCCTAATTTCTGTAAAAGTCCCAACTCGTTCGCTGACTGACTACCTTCACGGGCCATCTGTCCGGGATTTTATACCGTCGAGTTTGCGATTGTCGCTAGATTGGTGGGCGGGACTAGGTGCTGCTCCAATCAGGATCCTCAGGCAAGAAGGAGGAGGCGGATAATCAGCAGGGGAGGAGCCAGTCACGTGCGAGGAATCACACGTCCTAATTAACATAAGTCATCAAAACTTCAAAGAAGAGCTTGACACACGCGAAGTCGGCCCGTGGCCTGAAAATTAGTGTAACAAAATCAAAACAATTACGTATGTTTGAGACTTAAGTCCAATATAAGTATGTTTGTTTTCACAAAAAAACAAAAACTTTTATTTTACTATATATCAAAATCAGACTATGGCCACTGCTGTATAGCCTTTAATAATTTATAGCAATTTAATAATTTTGAGAGTAACGTCTTGAGTTTAAGTTGTGTAAACATTTTCTCTCATGAAGTTAGAACATTAGAATGTTAGAACATGCAGTATAGTACAAATCGTTTCATTTTAGTGAATGGTAGGATTAACTTTTCTTTCTTTTTTACATAGACATGGTCTACATTTGTTTTACCAGATTTTGTTAATCAGAAGACATTGTATGACAAATCTCTATTTGGTATTGCAGTTATCAACACGTGTTTTATTTATTTATTCATTTTTTTATTTATTGGCCTTTTAATAAATTAGGAAAAACGTACAAGAACATTTTTAAAGAAAGTGAAATCTTTGACCTGGATTTCGATCCAGGATCGGCACGAAAATTTAATGGGTTCCTCCCAAAAATCATGCCACAAAGTTCACCAACATTATTAAATACATTTTCGAGTGTTCTTGCTGCCACACAAACAAACAATCGGGGATGAAAACATCACCACCTTGGCGGAGGTAACAAGTCCCGGAACAACCACGAGGGGGCACTGTGGGCCCGTTGACACAAGAGTGGTAGAAGAACAAACATGGAGGAAGTGTCAACCTTTTGCTCCATCAATGTTATTTACACCGCTACGCTCAAAGAAACAGGCTGGCCCGGTGTTTGCCGTTGAGTGTACACAGACGTCTCCATCCTCCACGCTGCTGGAGTGTGTAGCCTCTACGAGCTGCGTGTGTGAGGTGCAGACGAGCGGACGCTGTCCCCGCAGTGAAAGGCTGCCCGGTAAGATGAGATAAGCTAACTCAACGGTAACTTAAGCTAACGACGTGGAGACGAAGCATAACGGGAACGGATTATCATCCTCCTCGAACTCTCGAACATTGCTGATTAAATACTATCTGATTTGTACACCGGAGAGGCCCTGCTTGACTTACAGTGGCATCGTGTTTGTGCAGGATTAGAGGCAAAGGCTTTAAACAAGCTAGCTGTAAACAACATGATTAATTAATGAAGTTAACGGTCTGAGCTCAATGACACCTGTTTGTTTAACGCGTTAACTTTGAAGGGATTGGTACCCTACGTTAGCATGTTGAAAGATATGAGATAACACCAACCCGACCAATGTCAACGTCATAGCCAATGAATGAGCTCCAATCTGTTATTCTCTTTCAATAATAGTGTGTAACATACTCATTGCATTCTCATCACTTTTGCCTTCATCCGTGATTTGTATCTATTTCGTGCTTTGATTGACTCTTCCCCTGCAGTGATTACAAAACCTAGAAATATTTAAATTGTGTTGGAAATTATTTTCAAAACTCATTGTTTCTGTTCTTTTCTCACCAGGTTGAAGGCTTGAATAAACGTGTGTGAGGGTGGGTGGGGTGTTGGTGGTGTGGTGTTAGTATGAATGAAGTGGGTGTGTGTCAGTGTGAGTTTGCGGATGCTGAGCCACTTCCATGCCATGCACTGTCATTAAAGCTAATGGCTGTTTAGCAGGATCTGCTTGAGGATTTCACTCCCTGCCCACATGTAAGAGCCTACATCCTACACAGACAGTTTTTATATTCACGCAGAAACACACACTCAAAAGTCATGATAGTAATTATGATTCCCCATCCTCTTTGGTCTGCAGCTTAGCGTATGAACATCAACCATGTTTTGGAAGTTTGACTTACACACTTCGTCTCACCTGGAGGCTTTACTGGATAAAGAGGATGTCACGCTCACTGAGCTCATGGATGAAGATGATGTGCTGCAGGAGTGCAAGGCCCAGAACCGGAGGTTTTTCTTTTGTTATCTTTGACATGTTTGCATCACATGTGATGAAACTGTCAGTTATTACAACTAATTGTTTTTTGGTTATTCCCCCCCATCCTTTTCTGGTTTGTAGACTGCTCCTGTTCCTGTGCCAGGACCACTGCATGCAGGAGCTGCTCCGAATGATTACGACAGAGCCCCCTTCTGGTGTTGAGGAGACCAAACGCTTTAAGTAAGTGCTATATGCTGATGCAGTGAAATATACAGTATGTGTGCATGCTTGTCCTGCAGAACATCGCACTGCCATTTTGTTATTTGAACTGACTTAACTTTTTCAAACAAAAGGTTGACTTTTAATGCTGGCCTAAATCATGATGTCAGTGGTTCTTACTGGCAGATGTGTCCATTTATTGCAGGTATTCCAACATAGCATGTGAGCTGTTGACATGCGATGTGGGGGTGATCAATGATAAGCTTGGTAATGAGGCACCTTTGCTGGAAACTTTGTATGCCTTCCTGGAGCAGCCATCTCCGCTTAACCCCCTATTGGCATCTTTCTTTAGCAAGACCATTGGGAATCTCATAACACGAAAGACTGAGCAGGTAACATACACACAGCTACACAGCCAGATGAAATACTCAGGATATGGCAGCTATGGTTTTTGCTCTCACCAAGGTGGCTGGAGATGTTTGGGTTTTTTTGTACTGGGTTTCTACACGAGCGTAAGCTTGTAATCAGTAGACGTGTGTCAGGTTTCTCCCTTCTAGTGTTAGGTTTGTCGGTTCATTTGTCCTCCTATACTTGAGTCCAGATTCCCAACAGGGTGATGGCTAATGAGTTTTGTTT
This sequence comes from Brotula barbata, assembly GCA_900303265.1. Lineage (NCBI taxonomy): Eukaryota > Metazoa > Chordata > Actinopteri > Ophidiiformes > Ophidiidae > Brotula > Brotula barbata. The sequence continues at coordinate 108,679 of OMNV01011831.1, read as the reverse complement.
TATATAGCACCATCATCCAATCTGTTTAATCAATCAACCAGCCACAATGATCCATTACATTGTGTCTAAAAATGAATTGTATTATTATTTACATTAAATTGTCTGAATTGTCTTTTTTTAAGTTTGCCATCACAAACTGTTATTGTCATCTGTAATTGTGTACAATTCATGGGGTGTTTTGCTTGTATTGTTCAGGTGGCGTCCTATAAAATGAGAGTAATACACCCGGCTTTTGGATCAGTACATCATGTGATGGTGCTCCTGTCGCTTTCTGATTTGATTAGGTGATTAGTTTCCTGCAACGGAAGGAGGGATTCCTTTCCTTGGTCCTAAAGCATATTGACACATCTGCCATGATGGACGTCCTCCTGCGACTTATCAGCTGTGTGGAACCAGTTACTCTTCGGCTTGAAACACTTACTGTACGAGACCACCAGACACATATTTTCACATAGAGACAGCAGACACTGATACAGTGTACTGTAATAATGTGGTTTTGTTTTTTCTTAACAGTGGCTGAATGAAGAAAAACTGGCCCAGAGACTCATAGAACTCATTCACCCAGAGAGAGATGAGGAAGTAAAATGACAACTCAGCATTTTTATAATTATTATTATTATTATTATCACTATGAGCAGCGTCTCTGAAAAACACACACTGCGTCTTAAGCAGAAGTTTTAATGATCTGTATTTGTTAACATATCTAATTTGAAATATTTATCCAGAGGCAGTCCAATGCATCTCAAACTCTGTGCGACATCATTCGTCTGAGCCGAGACCAGGCCAATCAGCTCCAGGAGATAGCTGAGCCCGACCCACTGCTCACTGTGCTGGAATCGTAAGTCAAGGGGGACGCACACACTCGCAGATACTCTCTCTGTTAACAGGATGTGGATGTCTTGACATACTCTGTTGTGTTTCTGCAGGCAGGAGTGTGTGGAACAACTGTTGCAGAATATGTTCTCGGGGGAGAGGACAGAGAGCTGCATCGTCAATGGCATTCAAGTCCTTCTCACGTTACTGGAAATCAGGAGGCCCGTGTAAGTGGCTGTTGAGAAGGACTGTGCGCCGGACTGTCAGCAGCCACTCTGTTGACTGCAAGATTAATTTTATCTCAGTAAAGAATAAACAGTTGTCACGTCAGGTGACAGACATGAAAGCTATATTAGATGTAAGATGTAAGCATCACAAATGTAATTTTCCAATTGATCACTGAGCCGATATATTTTTTTTTTAATATATTTCAATGATGTTGACAGTCTTTCTGACGTGGGGTTTCTAACCTGTTTGATTTGTATTTTTGTGTCTATGACAGAGTGGATGGTGTAATGGATGCCCAGGGATTTGAGAGAAGTTACACCGTTAACAGCAGCATTCTGTTGGCCATACAGCCGCACCTTACACACTTCCACCAGTTACTTGTAGAGCCTCTCAAGGTAAGGCACCATGGCTAAGACCAACGTAATAGTTACAATTAAACGATAGCCCTGATAATATATAGTGACACTATTTAAAAGTTATTACTACTTTCTTATACAACAATATTACCCATATGGATCTATGTGTTTTGTGTGTGTGATTAGCGTAATCCGATGCTGACTACTCTGGGCGTGCTGGAGGAACCATTGGGGAACACACGTCTGCATGTAGCCAGACTGGTGGCCTCTCTTCTGTACACTAGTTCTGCCAGCCACGCTGTAGTCGCACAGGAACTCTGCCGACTCAATACAATGGATCTGCTGCTGGTAAGACACACCGCATTTTCACCGACACAGCCGATGTAGAAAAATCAGCCTCTGAAGGTTTCCTGCTGTATTTTCTATATATATAAATTCGTCTTTCAGGATTTATTCTTTAAGTACACATGGAACAACTTCCTACACCTCCAAGTAGAGCTGTGTGTTGCTGCCATCATCCGGCCCTGTGCCCACGAAATGAGACTTCAGCCTGGCTTGGAGTCCCAGGAAACATTCAGGCCACAGCAGGATGCGTCACAACCGGAGGCCTTGTCCCAGCCCCAAAGTTCTGAACCTTCAGTCACCCCTGAAAACTCTGCACACAACTTAATGGTGACTCATGTATGTGTCCTGATAGCGTGCGGAGCAAGAGGTTGAAGTGCTGTTTGAGTTTGGGTGCTAATGTCTGAGTTAAATCAGTGACGATATCTTTTTCTTTAAAGTTGTTTCAGCACTGCCAACTAGTTCAGAGAATCCTAGAGTCTTGGGAAGAGAATGATAAAATGCAGTAAGTAACATGAAATATTACTAAAATATTCTTATCACTATCAATCCTTAAATTCAATGTTACTTTTTGCTATTAAATAGTAGCATGTTTTTTAAGCAAAGATAACAATGCCCTTGTATTCAGATCAGAAGGTGGCATGAGGAGAGGGTACATGGGACATCTGACCAGGATTGCTAACACAGTGGTCCACAACCTGGAGAAGGGCCCTGTTCACACCCACATCAGTAACCTCATCGCAGGTTTGTCGACGTGTACTCAGACACATTCATATAGACATAAAATGAAGTGGTAATAAAATAAGACTTGCTCTTGTGTGCTGGAATGCAGAGCTGCCGGATGCCTATAAGGGGCGTTGGGAAACGTTTGTGGACCAGACCTTGGCAGAGACTAATCGAAAAAACACCATAGACCTGGTAAGCACTGACGCTCACACCTACAATATGATACAGTATAGCTAACTGTAATCTCTGTTTCACACACACACACACATACAGTACTGCATTTTAAATATGTTCTTTCCATCATTCAGATTGGCTCTGGAAACTCCCGCCCTTCCTCAGAGGATGACATGGAGAGCCCCTTCCCCAAAGAGCTGACTCTGCAACAGGTACACACATAGTGCATATGTACATAAACATAATATCAGTGGCTTCTAGCAGCAGGTATAGCCATCTAATCCAAGTTTGTGATGCGTGCCTTAGGCCTTCTCAGACTACCAGATCCAGCAGATGACCGCTAACTTTGTGGATCAGTTTGGCTTCAATGATGAGGAGTTTACCGATCACGATGACAGCATTGGGTAAATAAACTTACGTTCTCCTCTGTGATCAAGTGTAATAATTTGTCCATATGCTGACGAAGCCTCCTGTTGTTGCAGTGCAACCTTTGACCGGATTGCAGAGATCAATATCAACATTGATGCAGGCCAGGACAGCGTGAGTTTACTGATGTTCTTCGGACAGTAATATTCACCCATCGGTCTTGCTACTACTTTACATTTTCCTCCTCGTGTTTGCAGGCTAATACAGTTGTGTTTGAAGCCTGCTCCAAGGATAAGATTCAACCCTTCGACGATGATGAAGAGGACATTTGGGAGGAGAAAGAGATCAACTATGCAACACAAACCAAATCTCGCAACAGGTTAGTCCTCATCCCTCGGTCCAGAGACTATTGACATCATTTTGTTGAGTGGTTTGTTGGTGATTGGAGTGGTTCCATAGTTTGCCTAAAATATTTTGTTTGTGTGCAGGTTTGGTGGGTCACAGTCATCCAAAAGCCATGCAGCAAGCAAAGAGAGGACAGCAGGTTCTGGTACCGAGGCCTCTGAACCAGCAGCAGATTCAGACACAGAGGAAGGAGAGGAGCCTAAATATGACCTGGACCCCTTCTCAAGCCAAGGACTGACTGAGGCTGCGCAGAGTAAGATATATTGTATAGTATGGTAATACAAAAAAAATCTGATTGTTTGGAAACTGGAGAGCTATAAAGTGACCAACATGACAGATTTTCTTAACATTGTCAATCAGCATCATATCAGAAGCTCGGACGTTATGTCCAATGCTGAAAAAGGTGCTTGAAAACCTGTTTAATGTGTAATTTTAGATGATACACTACTTTCCTGAACCTCCATGTAATTAAAGCCATCGCTGCCATCGTATATCATTTTTGTTTTCCAGAGTACTTGTCTCATATAGTTTGTATGGATGTCTGTCTATACTCAGGTGGTGACTGGATTGCAGACTTTGGGGAGGTGAATTCAAAGGCCCCTGCAGCTGGAGCAAGCTTCTCCGCCTGGGACAGTCCGGCCACCCAGTCAGCCTCCACAGAGACAGAGGAAAAAGGGTGGGCTAAGTTCACTGACTTCCAGCCTTTCTGCTGGTGAGTTTTTATGTGCCTGCAGCATGTGGAGCTCTGAGTATAAAAGTAATCTTGGAAGAATAAAAATCTGAACATTTCTCTTAGCGGTGACGTAATCATGAATGGCATTTATTGCTAAAACGTTTTTGATATAATGTTAGCGTTAAGCTTTACTTATCATATGTTCCCAGTTCAGAGACTGGACCCAGATGCACTTCTCCTGTGGACTCGGAGCTTAGCGGAGCAGACAAATTGAAACCAAATCCAACTCGTAAGTTGTTGGCTCCTTTGTCAAGTTGAAATAGTATACCAATGACCAAATGATCAAATGAAGCCCCTAAAAAAGGTATAACTTCTTGGCAAAAACCCAGAGTAGATAACTAACCTAACTGAATAGGTTAACCTGACTATCCTCAGATACGACCACTGCATCTCACAATTAAAGTCTTTCCGCTCTCCCTTTGCAGCATGTGTCTGGAGTGTGTGTGTGGCAAGGAAAGCTCCACTGGTGGCATCCGATAGTTCTTCCTCCAGTGGCTCAAGCAGTGATGAGGATGAGGAGAAGACAAAGTCTACGTCCACAGATACGGTCACCACAGAGACCATCACCACTGGTGCTGGAAAGGAGACCATTCGACTCACCGTGGATGCCAAAAATGAGAGGGCGGTCTTTACCAGGTATGCTTGCTTGTAGGCCTAAATGAAGGGCAGCTGCTTCACTAGTTGAATCCTGTCCCTCTTTTACTGTCCCGTCCATATGTCTCTCAAGTGCTTACATAGAGGCCTCCTTCCCCTTTCTCTCCCCCGCCCCCCCTTGACTCCAGAGTATTCAGACCAGCTGTCAGACGGTATGTTGTGCCTGTAGTCCTTTGCTCTGGGGTGTGGAATGCTTTCCTAAAGTTGGATGAAGAGGTGTTATATGCAGAGATCTGCGATTAACGTTTGTTTCATTTGCTTGTTACATTTCCTCATGAACAGGGTGTCATGTGAAAATCAGTTGTGCCACAGTGCAGTCATTCAGAATAAGCCAAATTCAGATGTTAACTGACTGACATACTAATCCATCTATGGTGACTGTGGAGGACACTCACTTCTCACTTCATTATTCCTAATTCATGTTCCCAAAATCACCACACATTTCCCAAAGGCACCGCTGTCCACAACAGCAAATCCTGTCCACAAGGAATTTCTGAAACCAAATGTTTATCAACAACTCTGTCCTGATTATGCAATTTTACCAAGAACAAAGACAAACATGGTATGTCACTGTAATGATAATACTTATCGTCCATAAGAAGTCACAAAATTGATCGATCAAACTAAGACTAATATGGTGTGTTTTATCTGAGAGGACCCGCACTACTACTAACTGTATATGAAATGGCATGCTACCAACACAAAATGCTAACAGTCCACATACCAACATGCTAACAAACCAATACATTTGCAAGCTTAATTATTAACAGTGCATGCCACTATTAAACAGAGTTTACCTTGAACTTGATATAACCGACCAGCTGAGTACGGGAGTTGCACATTTTGGTGCACATGCAGGATGTGAAAGTGGTCAGTGAGGACCGAGCTGAGAACCAAATACTGGTGAATTTCAACAAGCACCGGGAAAACTTAAGTGTGTTTTTCTCTTTTTTTTTGTTAGGATGTAAATTTTCCAGGCTCGTATTGGTTTTTGTTAAGACTTGTATTTTCTTTCTCTTTCTTTTTTTTTTTTACAAGCGATGCAGACAAGGTACCAATAGAGGGACTCGCCATCAAAGACGAGGGGAAAAGCAGCGAAAAAGATGGCGAAAAAGGAACGAAACTCGGGGATTTTCCCTGCACAACTTCTGCCAGTCCATCTAACCAGTCAGCTGCAGTCAAACAGTAAGCGTATGTATACAGTATATACATCCACGTACTGTATGTCACCATACCTATGCTCGGTTCTGTAATTTACCAACTTAGCCTGAATGGTATCTGACAGCTGACCACCACCCCAGTACCATGGAGCTGGACTTCAGCAAAATAAAAATGAAGCTATCATCCACTTGATGATGATGATGATGATGATGATGATGAGAACAACCAAGGACTGTTAAAACATAAGGCATAGGTTGTAGAAAAGCAGAGTTGTTTCTATGTAATAATTTGTTTCTCGTTACCTTGCAGAGAGACGCAGCCCTCTGCTAATGGACCAGCTTAATGATGCGGTATCGATACGCTCACATACTCCTCTCACCTGTGCATTCAACACACAGCCATGCCCCCCTCCCCCCCCCACACATACATTGTTAAAGGTACTTTCAAGCCTTTTTTTCTGTCTCAAGACACAGAAACAATAGGATTGCCAACAAAGTATAGGCGAAAGGGCCTTTAACAATACAATGTTGTTTACAAATCAGTAAATGGCTTCTTTTCCTGTAGATCTGTGATATGATCACAGTAACACCATAGCAAAAAACAAACAAACAAAAAAAAAGAACATAAACAGGTGTTCTATTGAACATCATCAGACTCCCAAAGCAAAGTTGTGTGTCATGATAAGAATGTAACTTGGGAAATAAATTGTGTAACGATGAGTAGAGGAAAGCGTGCGTATGCAGACACAGGCATTTCAACCCTAACCGCATCCGTCAATTTGAAATAAAACGTTTGTTGCATCCACATCACAATTTCAGTGTATCTCTCGTCTGTGCATTGTAAGCACGGCGCAAGGACTTTTTTTTTCCTCTAGCAGAGCATTTGACTGTTTACACTTAAGTAAAAGAAATTATATTCGCATAATCAGCTGATATTAAATTAGCCAAGGCGCTAGAAGTCATTTCATCCCAAATATTTCAATGTACATGCTAGGTAGAAAATGGTACAAATATATGAAAATATTTTTTTTTTCCTAACATGCTTCCCGCATCATTTGTTCGCATTGATCCCACAGAACTCGAGCGCTTTCTGTTTATTAATTTGGGAGAATAATATTTGAATTATGACCCAATCCACAACCTAACCCTGACCGATCCGGTCACTTTCTCCCCCCGAACCTTTGGCAGATTTGTGTAGTTGTAGATGTGTGTGCTGTTTCCATGTTTGTGTGTGTGTGTGTGTGTGTGTGTGTGTGTGTGTGTGTGTGTGTGTTTGTGTGTGTATGTTTGAGGCTCTGTCTGAGGTACAGGGTGTATTCTCAGGTCAAAGGAGAAGTATACAAACACAAAGAAAGCACATCTGTGTAACGCACACACACACACACGCACGCACACACACCCACACATGAATGCTACACATACAGTACCCACAAACACACACACACACACACACAAAAAAGATGTAGACACAGCGATGTGTGCATAAAAATTCATGTCACCCTCAGAGCTGTTAAATGTAATATTGTGACATTTGAACCTGTATTAGGTTGTGGCTATTCTCGGTAATTATGTAAACGTAATATAAATGTAAACAGTATATATAAACATTATATCTATTTTTGGAATAAATCCAGACGTATGGCAAGGTGGTTGTTTAGCAGGTTGCAATGTGTGTAATGTATGTATGTGTTGAAATGAGGCAATAATGATGTCTGTGTTTTGTTTAATACACCAGCATCAGTTCCTGTTCCTCCACTTCATGCTTCCTATCGTGTGCGTGTGTGTGCGCGTGAGTTTGTTTCTGCAATATGTCTTCCGTATTTTATTAACCTAATTTATCATGTGCTGGACAGTCATGCTTCACTTCACCTTTCTCTTGTCTCTCTCTTACTCAGGGCAGGAGTTGACTTTAATCGCATATGCCTACTGAGCAATTTAACCGAAGTAGATTGTTTTGGGGGTTTTTTTTGGTTTCTTTTTAATTATAATTATTTTAAAGCACTTTTTTCAAGAAGCACTTTTGACTTGTATTGGGTGGTGCCAAATCCCACCAACATTCCCGCCTCAAAGGTGGGAACGTTTGACTTGAATGACTGAATCATACTAAAGAATTGCGTTTCTTCAGTGCTTTTTGCCAAAGTGTGTCTTCCCACTAGTGCACAACTTGACTATGCTTCTTTTTTTCCCTTTTTTCACTGTGTCAAACTCCACAGCTGGTAAGCAATAGCTTGAGTTAAGGTCTAAGCTGGAATCCAGGGCTTTTTAGAACTAAGTCAGGGTTGTGTACAGGATCAAAGTTTGTTATCTTCTCTTCTGAAAGCGTAAAAACACTGGATCTGACCCTCGTTGTTTTTGTGTTGGCGTGTGTGCGATTCCTAACCTTAAGAATTAGAATTCTTGGCCCAGTGTGCAGTGCAGCTACATAAAGGTTAAGATGCATAATGATGTGCGATAAAACATCCAATTGTCATTAATTTTGCACATTATTTCCATTCACCGTATCCATTGTGTGCACCTAAAACTCTAAACCCGTCACTCATTTTCTCCTATTTACTTTTCCATTGCCTGACACTTAAACTGAGGCCATTTCAAACAAAGGTCAAAGTGTGTGTGTGTGCGGTGCGGGTGTGTGTGTGTGTGTGCGGGTGTGCGATGACATAAGGCTGTGTTCTAAAATGAATTTTTCCGTTAAGCGGACTGATGCTGGTGTTTTTGTTTTTCCATATATAGAGAGTAACCCGTGTTACCTGTTGTCAATTTAGCTTGTACATTTAAATATGAATCCAATAAATATGTCAGCCCATTGAGAACAAGCGTGTGCGTGTGTTTGTTTGTCAATTCGATACGGTCCTTTGTAACACACACACGGATGCGCACCTTCAACAGGACCTTCTCTGTATAAGCACAAATGTTTATCTTGAGGGCAGGTGTGCAAGAGGATTACATTGCTCCCCTCCCTCTACGCTTTACTCCGCGAGACATACTGGCACAATCAATGGTGAATCCTGTCACGCCGTCTCTCCCAGAGAAGACTTAAATCTGACAAGCACATACTATAGTATCTCAGATAAGCCCCAGGCAGAGATGAGGCGACAACAAACTGGTATATCAGTGGGGGAGGAGCTGGAGATCCCCTGTGTGTTTTATTTATACAGTTCATATAACCTCTGTGAGGGGGTCATGTTTTCACGCATGAGGGTTTCTTTACGTGATCCAGGGGGGAAAAACACATCAATGTTTGGTGTCAGTCACCCTGATGGTGGGCTTAGAACTTTTAGGTTATTAGATGGGATCAAAACTGTTTTTTTTCCCCTGCATTCCTTGGGTGAATCCGCGCTGATCTAGGAAGGCTTTGCTCCTTTGTGACAAACTCATCAATAACTTGTTTAGACCTCCGAGTGCCTCATCAGACCAGTCCTGACCCATCATGTTGCTGTTTTACGACAGTCCTGTTCCTTGTTATCCCCGTCCGTCCTTCTGTCCTAAAATGGGTCCCACAGATGTTCACCACACCAACAGGCACACGAGAAACCTCCAGCTCTCATCCCGCTCTCTTCCTTTTCCTCCTCCTCCTCGCTCCTTTCTTTCTGTCTCTCCTCACCCACATTCACTTTGTCAGCTGCACCTGCCCCCCCCCACTGCCCCTCGTCTCTCATGTCATATGGAGAATTGAGCCTATATGCAGCTGGTTGAGCATGCAGTATGGAGTGAGGAAGAAGGGGAAGGAGCAGAGCAAAGAAGAAGGCGGAGTTGAGTTTTGTACTAAATGTGTTGTGGAGAAACCTGCCTGTCCGCTTGGAGCTGAGAGAGGAGAGGAGGAGCCTGTGGGTGTGGGACTGAGACAAAGGAGAAAAATACACACTGACACTGGTACTCCAGAGTGGAAAAAGGCAGACAGCTGGAAAGCGTCACCCAACTTGGGGAATACTTTTTTTGTGTTTTTTTTGAAATTTTTGCCAAAAGGAATCCCACGTGTTTGCCAGTGAAATGGGACCGTGTGTGAGCTGAGATGTTTGAGTAGGCACAGTGGTTACTACATGCTTCCTGTAGTGTGTAGAAGTCTGTGTACAACTGTTTGAGATGGCAAAGTGGGGCTGCCGCAACCAACAGCTCTGCTCTTAGCTCTACGCCATGGGGGGTTGCCATAGTTACCCCTCAGCCACGAAGGTAGACGCCACAACTGTTCAGCTCTCTGACATCAGTCCTGAAAAACAGTAAGTAGTGTCACGTCTCTTACATCACTACGTCCCTCTTCCTCTTTCTGAAATGACCCCCTGAGGTAAAAATCTGTTGAATTCCAATGTAACTAACTCTGTTCCATTCCTTCTCTTTGGTAGTTCACCTCTTTCTTTCTTCCCTCGCTCCCCTTTTCTTTCAACTCCTGCCTTAAATGTGGTCACAAGGCCACAGGGCAGTAATTCGATGATGGAGCCCTCTGAGTCCACCGTCTTTGTCTTAAAGCACAAAAACGCAGATAACGACGCACAAAGCCAAGGAGAGAGAGAGACGGAAAGGACACAAGAGAGCTGGCTACACATGGTTCACTGACAAATGTTCTCCAGATAACTGCGTGTGTGTGTGTGTGTGTGTGTGCGTATGTTACATATTTGTCCGATGGCATCAGAGCAGTTGAATTCCTTTTGCAGCAGGATTGAAAAAAGAAACACTTAAAACGAATGAGGGAAGAGTATGTGTGTGTGTGTGCTCACGTAAACATGTTTAATGACTGTTACTATTCAAATGTTTGCTTTTGAGGATGAATCTGGCTGTGCTGAGAGCTCTGTGGGCTTCACCCACAGCATTGAGGCAAAAGTAAACAGATGACCAAGTGTGAGACTGCAAGAGTGTTTACATGCAAACACAGCATTACATGTAGCCCAGGGTTCATTTCGCGTGTGTGTGTGTGCGTGCGCGCACTCTGGCAACTGGTAGCCAAGGGGCGGTAAAGACTAATTGAGTTAAAACCACAGAGCAGGAAGGGTTCAACCTACGGGAGGATGTTCACAGAAACAAAACTCTTTCTGTTGACACTGGAGCATTTTTGAATCTTTTTTTTGACTTCCAGCTACTATTTACACAATTTGCTCCCATTTCTCTCTCCCTTCCTCCCCTGTGACCTCTGTTTTCGGACAAAGACCGGCTGTTTGGACCGCTCGAACCACCTCTACCTACAACAGCAGATGGGGCGAAACCGCCACAGAGAGCTCAGTGTTTCCCTTATCAGCGTAGTCAAGGTCACACTGAGTAAACTGCTGCTGTGCAGACATGTAGGACCCAAGCATGTCAGCTGCCTCGCTGCATTCTGAAACATTCACATGCCACAACCTTGAGCGGAACTATCAAACAAACGCACGTACAGACGCACAGAAGAACAGAATGTATCCTTATCGGGTCGTGGGAGAGGCCTGCCCCGATTTGCATATAGTCAAATCGCGCTGGATCGCTCGGACTTTCCAGGAAACGGCGGCAAACACCAGCAGCACCATTTATTTTCTATCACAGAGGCCCTTTGGTTCCTGATTGTACCTCCCGCTTATCAGCACGCATGTATTTATACACGACAGAGGCTTTTAGTCAAATCAGCAGGCCCCAGCATTACGTTAGTACTCCTCCTACTTCCAGATTACCTCCCATCACTCAGTACTCTTCATTAACAGTAATTACAGGCTCACGATTGACTGGCTTCATTACATTAGCGGCCGGTGTATTGACGTTTTCGGGCCTGTGTGTATGTATAGCTGCTGTATGTGTTTGCACGTGCGTGCCGGCCGAGAGGCCAAAAAGGATGAGAGAGGGAGGCCATGAAATGTGTTATCTCCCGACTGCAGCAGGAGTAATTAATCCACTGACCCACTGGTTGTTTTACACGGCACTATTTTCTCTTTCTCTCTGCCTCTGCTTCATTAACTCTCGACGCTCTCCTCCCAAGGGGAATTAATAACAATAATCTGGAGGAGCGTCCATATCTGCAGCAGCAGTACGCCTGCCAGCGGATCTCACAAACAGACATGCGCTCCCTCGCGGCCTTACCGCCCGGCGTGGATCAGGCCGAGTGGCTCGCCAGCAACAGTGAGTAAAAGTCCACAAAATGCAGAGTTCTCGTTGGGGTTTCCGTCCCCGTGATACAATGCGCCTGTAGGAGAAAGTCTCAGCTACATCATTGGGCGGTGAGTCTTCATCTTGGAATGCAGGGAGTAATTTTCCTCTTGTTATTGTTTCCAGCGGTGGCATTTTTCAAGCACATAAACCTGTTCTCCAGTGCCCTGTCAGAGTTCTGCACGCCCAGAACCTGTCCAGTCGCCTGTGGACCAGGCAACACGTGAGTGACCGAGCCCTACACGCAAAGGAACGCAGAACAGATCGTTCACACTCATCAAATGTTCACTTATCTCCTGTGGTAGCAAGGGTTCAACCAATACCGTTGTGATCGTTTCATCTTCATACGAGCTCATTTTGGATTTGCGTCACCCGTGCACGTGTTGGACCCATTCGGTGTATCGGTCGGTAGGTTGGAATAATATGAATCTTTTTAAATACTTGTACTTTTTAAAGATATAAATAAAGACAAAAGGCATCGCAAAACTGAGACAATTCACCTAAAGTAAAATAAAAATAACCAGCTGATTCCTCGTCCACCCGATGAGGATAACAGAACCCAAATGATGTCATTGCTGCATGAGTCAGACGTTCATATCTTAGTGATTACTAAGTATGATGAAGTAAGACTTTTTGGTCGCTCTTCACCAGCGTGAAAGGAGAAAATTAACTTTTTTTCCCTCTAACATTGCAAAAATACCTATCAGTCCATGTTTCCCGGTCTAAGTTGATTATATACTGTATAATGTGTGTCGTGTGTGTGTGTGTGTGTACTTCAGGGTTTATACTTGGACCGACGACCACGGCAAGAAGCTGAAGTGCTCTGCTCCTCTTTACATTGACTATGCCATGTCCTACATTCAGGACCTACTGACTGATGAAGACGTGTTCCCCACTAAAGCAGGTGAAAACACACCGACTCTTCATCTACGTTTCTCTCTTCCTTCCTCTTCAGTCCCAGTGTTTAAACCTCTGTCCATCTCTTCCAGGGTCCGTGTTTCCCACTGGCTTTGTGTTTCTGGTCCAGAAAGTGTTTTTGCTGTTGTTCAGGACTCTGGCTCACATTTACTGGTCTCACTACAGAGAAACACTTGCGCTGGGCCTACACCCACACCTCAACACACTCTTCAACCACCTCACACACTTCTGCCAGCAGTACGCACTGCTGGAACCTGAAGACATGAAGCCAATGCAGGACCTCATCACAGCTCTGGGACAGCATAGCTGCACCTAAAGAGCAGAACTACACACACTCACACACACACACACACACACAGACACAACGAAACACCACTCTGAGCCCAACATTCAATCACTTTACTACATGGATTTCACTTAACATAACACACTTAATGTACAGTCTGGAGGTAAATGAAAGAATCTATTTTGCGACGCGTGTTTGTCTCATACTGGCACCAGCTATCGGCTACGTCACGTGGGGTTCTAATGTTTATGTTACGCTGTTTTAAAATAATGCTGCATTGTTTTATTCTGACGAGGTCACAACCTTTAAGGTCAATGTGTATTAAAAATGTAATGACTCATAATCTTTTCTCAGTGTGATTAAACAAATACAGACAATCCACATCTTATGTTACGGAAATGCACCATTCTTATGTTTTAAGTACAACATAGTGTGTTGAGCCAAATTTGATGACATTGTCATGACTCTATTGTATATTCTCTCTTTTTTTATGAAATGGCATTGTTTTACCGTCAATAAATTTGTATTCCAAAAGTGAAACAATCTTTTTTTTTTTAAGCTTGGAATTACTGTTATTGTTTTTCTTGATTATTCTCACTATTTTCCAGTCACGTGACAATATCTGTTGTATTTATATGTTTATTTGATTTACCTTCTTACTTATGTACTTATTTAATACTGAGGGAAAATCTCAGAAATGTGCTGATGGTCTCTTTGTTGACAACAGCACCGCCTCGTGGCTACACTGTGTCATCACAGCTTTACCTACAGCCTACAGTCAAAATTTATCTTGACAAAGTTACTAATGTAATTAAAACTGCTATAATCCAGTTAAAAACCTTGTTACAGTAGTTTGAAGTTTCCGGCGGTACTTTATATATATATATTATAGTATATTTATTTTATTTTTATTATAGTAGGCCAGGATAGACTCAGAACACCACAGGATGACCTTATCATACATCACTGAAACAGACAGAAAACCATGAATGAACGATAAATAAATAACACAAGTCATCAATGTGAAGGAAATAAAAGCACAGTGCTGGAATTCCTTGTAATCCACCATATCGCCTCACTGCATTCTTGTGCTGCTCTGATGTGGCACTCAAATGACCGATCTCCTGGAAATACAACAAGAAGGTTCTCTCACAGACGCTTTCTTCATTATAACTGAAAATGACCTGCGAAGTAAGTTCAGATGAAAAAGTATCTCTTTAAGACCAAACCTCACGCTCACCTGCCTCAACCCTCCTGCACGCTGAAGGTTTCTCCTGCTTTGCCTGAATCTCTGTCACTGTGTTTGACTTAATTTATAAAATATCATTTGTGGAAAAACTGTGATTTAATCAGCACAACAAGAAAGATGCAAGAGGAAAGACGGTGTGCAACATGTGGACAGATGTGGACAGGTACAGATGTTGTACATGAAGTATCTAACGATGCTACAGGCCATGAATGTGCCTTTTATTCTCTTCTGATTTCATCCTGGGGAGTTCTGCGGGCATCAAAATCCTGGAAACTGAAACTACACCTCAGTTCAGGCGTTCCAGAGGGGGCCAAGGCATAAAGGAGATAAAGGGAGATGAAAAGACCTCGCTATGGACACTGACACACACACACACACACACACACACACACAGTATTCTGTTCTTGAGGGGACGTGTTAATGCACACGTTGGACTGAATTGAGGCTCACAGTGTTGGAAATTGAGCTTAGAGAGTAATACTGCAGACTGCTGAGTCACAGAGAGAGAGAGAGAGAGAGAGAGAGAGAGTATCCTTTAATTAAGGCTGAAGCTACTTTCAGGGAGACTTCTTTTAATCTAGGTCAAGGTGCAAAAAGAACAAATGGTCTTGTATAACTTAAAAAATGGCAACCAAATCAATTCCTGTATTATCTTATTGTCTGAAAATGAGATTTCTTTTGGATCAGACCTCATCTTTTACTGTGGGTCATACTGATTCTCTGTTGCTGCCATGGAGCGGAATCCAAGGCCAACATGCTCTGAGAGATGATTATTGATGGACAGTTATAGCTATCTATCAGTTTCCTATCAATCTTCCACAATCAAACTTTCATTTGATGCTAAAGTGACAGTTTTCCCTCTTCCTTGAGTGTTTAAACGCCAACATAAGGTCAGCATGGCCTCGCTTGCCAAAAGCGAACACCGAGCGACAGCAGAGAACACCTGTATACCTGGATTATCGGAGACGATCCGAGCCCTCGGGGATTAATTAGGCTGCGGGGTCCATTAGAGGCTGGGTTATGGAGTGGGACACAGAATAAGCCTTCCTCCTCCTCCCCCTTCTCCTCCTCCTCCGGAGTTATAAATGAGAAGGCGCAGGGCTCCAGTCGCTCCGGATGAGAGTGGATTTTCTTCATATTGTCCTAATGATGATAGCGTCATTATCATCGATTTACGGGGCCGTTTACGTCTTAAAATTCTTTCAAATTCGCCCGCACTGAAAAGGTTCTAGTTTGGATTTCTTTTCCATTTTCTCTTTTTGTTTATTTTATTTTATTTTATTTTTTATTTACTGTAATATTCCCGTCTTCTTCCGAGGTCCGCCACTCCCCGGACGATGCGTCCCCTCTGTGCGGCTGTCGGTGCGCTCCTCCCGGCGTGGCTGTGCCTGCTTCTCGGCCTCCTGCCCCTGGAGATCCAGAGCCGGGCTTTGACCCGGCAGAACTTGGTTCAAAGAAACAGGTAGCACTCATTCACTGGACTTAAACAGCTGTTCAGACCCTTTAGCTTTGGAACATATCATGACTTTATGCCATGTTTTTAACTTTGACTGTTCTAAGGATGTGGTTTTTACATGAAAGTCCCAAATGTCAGAGTTCACGGATCTTTTCCTAAATTAAATCAAAATATTGGAAATGTTGGAAATAAATGATGTCATACGATGATAAAGATGCGATGTGAATGTGAACATTTGGGACTTACAGTGATTGTGTTACCAACTAGTGAGCTATAGTGACCTTATATGACCCCTTCCAGCCTCCTGTACCTTACTGTAATCTAAGACCGAAGTCGCACAAAGCTGGTCTAATATACTGTACAGTCATGAACCAAACCCTAATTGTAAAAACCTCTTTATTTCTTCCATATTTGAACCCTTTGGTTGTGATGAATGGCAGCAATAAAAGTGTAAAAGGTTCCTCTCTTCTATAGTGACATTCAGTAATGTGGGAAAAGGTTACCACACCACAGTG
>OMNV01011831.1:80798-92182 GCA_900303265.1 Brotula barbata | reverse complement strand
GGAAGGGGCGGGGGGGTGATTTAAGGATTGGGGTCGTGCAGCGGGGCCCGACAGGCAGAGGAAGATACTTCACCAACACAGTGGGATGCACGTTTGGAGCATCAGCACATCCGTGATTATCAGATTATCATCGTATACAGTATTTACCATTGTGATTATTTTGTGTGTTAGTGTGCATGTGTGCATGTGCATGTGTGTGAGAGAGAGAGAGAGACTGTGTCATCCAAGGCTTGTGTAACAGAGTCTTTAACATTTAAATCCCACATTATTGTGAGTAATGTACGTTTGCCTATACTTGAACTCTTATATTTGGATATTACGTGAGTTTTGTGCTAAACCGCAATTATGGACAGCAGCCAGGGTGACTAAATCACACAACTTGAAGAACTTGTTAGTTAAAATCACTGAGCTGAAAGCTATTGATCGTCAAAAACTCCTAAGGCCGTGGTTTTTGGACTGACGCGTGCATGAACCGCCTTCACCGATGAGCCACCAAATCTAAGAAAAATCACAACAAATACTAGCAAAGTATTTCAAGTACATCCAACAGACTCAGAATTTCTCAATCGTCCTTCAAATGCACTAACTGATGTATTCATTTAAGATTTTTAAATCAGAGGGGTGAGACTTAGTCTTTCAAAAAGCAAATTTAAAAGAGTTTTGGCCGAATGAGGAGCCGTAGGTGCTGATGGGGAAAAAGGGCCGAGGCCTCTGACAGTGAACCTCAGTGGGACACGACACTGATGGATGATACGTAATAACATCGGTGACACCCTACAGAATACCTCCAAACTGAGGTGAGCAGGAATCGAGGACAGAAGGGAGAGGGACAGTAAAGTTGGGGGTCTGATAGGAACGAGAACAGTTTCTTTTTGAAAACTATGAAGTGTGTGTGTGTGTGTCGGTGTCTGTGTGTGTGTGTGTGTGTGTCCCGATCCTCTGTGGGGACCACATGCTGAGCTCTAACTTGGGAGGAATGTTAGAGAAGCCCCCTTTACTCCCAGACTCACCAGAGGTCCAAAACCCGAACACTCTTTCAACACACTTAACCACGGAGAGAAAGGTAGACACACACACACACACACAAAGAGAAAGAGAGAGAGAGAGAAATCACGAAATAAGTTAACGCCGCATGCATTGGATGCCTTTGAGGGCTGCAGTATGTCTGATTGATTGTTTTGGGATGGGTTTGGACCACAGAAAGCTCAGAATAAACACGAGTGTGTGAACGGTTCCACTCTGGCTGGTGTAAAGTTACAAACAGCCCCAAACACAGCATCCAGCTGGAAAGAGTAGAAAGAGTTACTCTCACGGCGTGATCATGCCCGGTGGCCTTAAAGTGTGAAGTGATGCTCTTGATGTTGTCATAGCTTCATGTTATTTTGTTATTTCACATATATTTTATTAGTTTTTTTACTTATTTCAGTACAACTTAAATAAAACGGTATTGCTTGTGGTTCGAAGAGTCGTAGAATTTGTTCCTTGGCCTACTTGATGTTTGCACTGGGAATCTCAGGGCCAAGTGTCTTTTGTTTGGTATTTCCTTTCACCTCATCACTATATTTGCAATGGTGTGTGTGTGTGTGAGAGAGAGAGATACTTTTGATTTTGACCTTTGCCTTCCAAAAAGACATCACCTGATGGGGAAAGTATAAAAGAATGTTTTTTTTGTTTTTTTTTTACATCATCCAGGACTTTTGTTATATCTATAATCTATAATTGTATGTCTTTGTTTGCATGAACGTATCAATCAACCCCTGTAAATCAATAATGGATGTATCAGAAAAAAAGAAACAGAAAGCTCTCAAGCCTGTTTCAGTTGTCACAACAAAAATCACTCAACTTAACGTCTGATGTGAGATTCTGCCGTTATTTTCATCTGATACATCCAGCCTTCATAAAAACTCACCGCACACACACCAAAACACAAGCTGGGTTCCAAATCCTCTGGCGTTCTCCGTCCAGTCGGTGCTGCCAGCTCTATCAAAGTTGATTAAATTAGCAAAACAAACGGCAGCCGTGGAACTCAGAGTTTCTCGCTGTTCAGGTGGGGTTTTCATTCATGCACGCCAAGCGTTGCATCATTTTACAACGGTCAACAAACGGGCCCGTACTCGCCGAGTCGCTGACTTTCTAAGAAAGAGTGGGAATTAATGGAAAAAAGAAAGAAGAGATTGGTGTGAAGTGCGGCAGAAGTGAGACTACGCAGCCAAAGAGGTGAAAGAAAGCACTTAAACCCAGACGAGGAGAGAGCCGGAGTAAGAGCCTCTCACGGCCGTCTGTGTCCTGAGCCGTGTTGGCTACGGTCTCCCCGTCTCTGTTTTATACGTTTTGTCAGCTAAGGGAGTTGTTGATTTGCTAAATATTGTTTTTTTAAGCACCACTGAGGGAGCAGGATTGCAGTGTCAGACAGTTGGTCCGTTGGTCAGTTTAAACCACTTTCGTCCGGCATTCAGGGTCACGAGCAAAGGATTTTTTTAATGATTTACTAAAACACAAATAGAATCAGGACCTTGCAACTATGCAGGAACATGTGAGGATGAGTAAGCAGGACAGTTATTTAAGGGTTTAAATGAATAATCTGAATAATCTACTTCGCTTGTCAACCCAGATGTAGGTGAAGGGATCAATATCGAGTTCACATCTGGTCACATCTGACTGATCTGACTTATTTCCTGCTACACTTCCGTCCAGACATCAGTGTTTGTTTAATGTAGGTAGAAAAAGGGAATGATGGGGAATTTTTATCTATAGGTGAAGGCTTGGCAGATAAAAAAAATTTAAAAAGCGTGCCTGGATACCAAAATAGTTTCTTTGTGTGTGGTGTGTATATATATTTCATTGTTATTATTGTTTAGTTTGGATATATTTTGCAGGTGTGTGTGTGTCAGATGTATTTAGGTGGCACTGACTCTGTTATCTTACTTTATCAGACCTAAATATTCACAATCATGTTCATCAAATCTCACAGTTGATACACTGTCCCTCATAAATGCTACATTTTACAACAATCATGTAAGTAGAATTAAAAACTCCATCTCATTCACTAGGTCAAAATATTCAGTTGTGGCCGTGTAACAACATTCTTTCCACCTGAGAGCCACAGAGACACGACCACAAGGATGCGCACTTGACTTTTATGTGTTAACTGAGACAGAACTTTGCTAAAATAAACAACAAACCATTCCAGCTTTACCTCGTCTCAGTTTCTCCTCCAGCGTGCATCCAGCGTGCAGCTCTGTCGTCTTAGTGACAGAAACATAAACAGTATCATCAGCTGAAGATGCAATTAGACACAGTTGTGTCCATTTGTCATCTCTGAGCTGGGATCCCACAGCCCCCCTCTTGGTCTCTTATGAGTGAATAAGATAACCACAGACTGAAACACCCACCTGTTCACCACCCTCTGTCTATCTCTCCAGATATCTTTCCTTCTCATTTTCTCTCTCAATACCTTCTTTCTGGTTTTTTTGGTGGCTTTTGCAGCAGAGAAAAAACAGTACGGTGCAGCAGCCATTCCAGCCGTGAGGCGTCCCGTATCAAGTTCCACTCAGGGAGGCCACTCGCACAGTGTCCGGCAGGGTTTTATGTGAATTGATAGTGTGTGTGTGTGTGTGTGTGTGTGTGTAAAAGGTGTATTCTACAGTCATTTCATCGTATATTACCACCCTTTTCTCTCTCCCTCTTTGTCTTTCAGGCTGAATTTACCCAAAAGCTCCAAGCTCCAAAAGCCGTCTTTCACCATCATCATACCGGCTGCTTCTGATCTTTCTGTTGCCATTGACAACCACATCGCCCAGGGAGACAGCCAAATTATTTGGAGAGCCCTTCTGCACAAAGAGTCCCCACCGAGGTTGTCCGACCTACTGCTTGACCAAAGTGACAGTCTGCTGCAGGAAGGGCCCATTTGGCAGCGTGGGACACGGGGTCGTCGTCATGCCAACAGCAGTGTGGGAAGGGGACACGTCCACGTGATGAGGGTTGGATGCGTTCTGGGTACCTGTCAGGTTCAGAATCTTAGCCACCGTCTCTATCAGCTGATCGGACAGAGTGGGAGGGAAGACTCCTCCCCCATCAACCCTCGCAGTCCTCACAGCTATGGCTGAAGCCCCGCCCACTACAATCTGGCGGAATTCCCTTACCAGCGACCACTGGCAATGTTAATTTGGCTCACAGACAGCCGGCTCGTTCGATGCACCAGTGACACGTTTGGCAGGCGATAAAACCCGAAGCCTGTCTTACAGATCACTCGCTGGTGTGACCTCCGATCTCAGCTGCTTGTAGTACTTTTAACATAATAGCACCTCTCTCTGTTTGGTGACATTTTTACATCAGGATTCTGGTTCTGGAAAACCGTGAAAAGGAACTTTAGTAAAAACATCTTCTTCAGCTTCTGCTGGAAATGAACAGCTTTGCTTCAATCCCAAAGAAAGAAACCTCCAACTAAACCGTTAACCGTAACCAGCACAAACCCAGTCTGCCAAAATATGCACCAACACTAATTCATGGCCTGCTCTGAACAGTCAGCATGCATTTATCTCCAGAAAAGCACACACAGCTATACGTTTTGAAGTGTGTGTTGTAAATCTGTGATGCTTTGACTTTTGGTTTGGCCCTGTTTTCTGTTTTCTGGCTCGGTGTAACGCCTGATCATCTTATGACCGAGGAATGAATTTCTCCAAATGAAGCGCCACTGTGAATGTTGCCTGAAGTATTGTGTGGTTTGTGAAATGTTATATTCACACACTTTGCTTTTGAGAGTTCAGCAGAGTTTGAAATAGTTCTTAGAGGTCAAATTGTGACGATAGCATTGTGACGTTCTATCTGCCCTCCTGACCCATTTTTAGATAAACTTTTGCTAATCTGACAAGATGACCTCTGAGGTGATATAAGCAATCAAAACCTTAATCTGAAACAATTTAGAAAATACAGAAACATTCCCACAAAAATATAAAGTTTCTCTTACTGACTCAAGTAACTCATTTTTGTCCAAAATGTCAGATAGAACCTCATAATCCTGAGGTCATAGAACATCAAGAGGATTTAATGAAAGCACTTTATCGTTCATTGCGTTCAGTATGACTTGAATTTTAAACATGTTATTTAACTTTAAATTAATAGGACCACTTTGCTGTAAATATCCCATTTTGACTAAATCCACATGCCTTCGCGAGTGGCCTTGAAATTAAAACTCTTTGTATTAACTTTTATACTTTTTGCAATAGTGGTCTTGCATACTGAAAGTGTATGATATTTGTTATATTGTGTTATATTACGATCAAAATAGTAATAATGCCTGATATGTAGTTTATAACTGCACCTTTGTTTCATAACCCTCACCTCTCATCATATCATGAGACTTTTTATGATAGACTACTAAACTAAAGAAAAACTAAACATAAAGAACATTATAATGTGTTCCTCGTGATATGGTATTGTGTTAGTTGTAGTTTATTGATTAGAACAGCGTGCAAAGATCATTTTGAGATAAAATATCCACATAATCCATCTTTTAATTCGGCTGCCGTCCACCAATCGTAACTTTGCATTTTAGGGCAGCATTTTGAGTGACTAATCAGATTTTTTTTTTTAACTATTTCTCTGATCTGACTGAATTTAGTGAATCTAATCATTAGAACACACGCCAAAATCAACAGACAAAGTGACCTCGAACATCTGATACCACAATCAGAACTCGCTGTTGTAGTCAAAATAATAAAACCTGATTCACCTTTGAAATTTGTACTTGTTATTTTTAAAAGTTAGATTCTTTTGTGTGAGAATATGTGAGTGTGAGAAAGAGAGAGAGTGTGCAGAGTATACGATTAAGTAGCCCATGTGACTCCCAGGCAGCTACATTAGACTAGTATGAACTGAACTCCTGAGTCATTCTGCACACAAACACACACACACACACTAATATCCACAAGCTCAAGGTTCAATGCAAGATACCCAATTAGATGAGACTCGGTTAAAGTGTGACTTTGCATCGCTGTACACTTGCGTATAGGCGCACGCTGCAGGATTGGAGCAGCAGCTTTAAACCAGCGGGATATAAAGGGGATCAACTCTGGGGTCCACTCCACAACACCGCAACACCTCGCCGACAATGAGCGTCATCGATATTGTATGTATGGATTTCATTGATACAAAACTCAGATTTCTCTGAATATTTTCTAATTGTTTCTTCTAATATATAAGTAAAACTAACTGTCCACTATTTCAAATGTAGGGCCCAGACCCATCTTTGGCATATCGGCCAAAGATGGGCAAAGCAGAATGCAAAGAGAAAGAAGACTACAGGAACTTTGAGGTAAGCGGCTTTAATTATGAATATTTTTTAACAATTACAATGAAGAACACTAATCAAAGAGAAAATCGTGTTGTTAAAGGCCAAAATCTTTACCAAAATCCACCTTAAACACAGAGTAAACAGATCAATGTCCTGTTATTAACAGTTTTCTGTTTTGGCATTGTATAACGCTCTCTGTATCGGCATTACAGAGTGGAAGTCTACTTGATCGTGTATTCAACACATACAATCTGATGCACACCCATCAGACCCTGAACTTTGTAAAGCAAAAGGTAAGATAAGATAAATAAAACCCCCAAATCCTCCAGCCTCTATCCATATCCAACATCAGATTAAATATCATGTAATCATGTAACTTTCTTCTTGAATTTTACATGTGCTCCGTTATATCCTTTTGGTGTCATATTTTGTAAACTTGTTGATGACCTCTTGACCCCTTCAGACCAGTATCACACACACCCAGCAAACACAGATAATCTAGTTACACCCCCAACAAAAACCACATCCTATAAACAATGATAATAGGCAATAGACTATAAGAAATTGAAGCCGCCTTGTGATTATTAGGCCCACAGGAGTAGACGAGGAGACTTCGTGTGGGCTGTACACAGAGTGAAAGAGAGAGAGGGGCTGCTCACAATCTGGCATTTGCACAATCGACTGCCAGTCAAAGAGGCAGGAAACCAGATTTTTTTCATTGATTTCGTGGTCAGATAATTGAAAAGTATTAATTGACTGCTGATCGGTAGATGGTCCATCAAGAAGCCTTCTGATTGGGTGCTACATGGGTGGGTCCAGGCCCACCTAGGCCCACCCACAGTTACACGACTGGACAAGCTGTACTTTGCCGAAGGTCATCAGTCCCTTGAGGTTACAATCAAAGCAAACAAAGTGTGAATGATCCGTCTGAACTTGGCTTAGTTTAGCTTAGGTTGAATTAGGAGATGAATTAAAAGCCCAAACTCCACCCCAGGCCGTGAGCCATAAATCCATTCAACGAGGCCCGAGGTCAGAGACGTTGCATCATTCTGCAGTCTCTAACTAAACATTTCATTATGTTTACACGTGGTTCAATGAGGTTCATCGTAGGAAGACAGAATCGAATGCCAGATATCTCCATTATTCTACATATTTGTAATAACTCTCAGTTTCCATGTAAATAAGCTGAAAATTGCAAAACTTTGCAAAACACTTAAACACCAAATTTACTATGATTAAATTTCAGTTCAGTACATTTGTTCTCATATTGTTTTATCACATTTTTCCTTCATAATAAATGATAGAATTGCCCACAACGATTAGTTTACAGGATTGTTGTTCCAGATCTTAACTGGAGTTTCTTATTACGAGCGCCCTCGAATCACAACCATATTTATAGTTCCCTGAGTGGAGATAAGGCTGATATGAACCTGCAGTAACACAGTGACTGTCACCCTCCCTCCCGCAGAACACTGAATGGAGCGGCTGCAACCACACCCAGATGGGGGTTATGGAGGCCATCATGTCTCTGGACCAGCTGGTGGATGAGTCTGATCCTGATGTTGATTTTCCTAATTCATTCCATGCATTCCAGACAGCTGAGGGCATCCGCAAAGATCACCCAGACAAAGGTACTACACTGACAGATACAGATACACACACTGACACTGACATACATACACACTCGTAATATATCTGGTAAACTCATTGCTTCTTCACAGACTGGTTCCATTTGGTTGGTCTGATCCATGACGTCGGAAAGATGATGGCTCTTTGGGGAGAACCCCAGGTAGAGAGACAGATAAGACAGATGGATACTTTGAGAATACAATTAGTAACTACCTCAATAAATATTATCCAAGATCGTCCAAGACCGAACAATGTTGAAAATTCAAGTTTTTATCCCTTTTCTCTTTTGTTCTCTTACAGGAACGAATGTATTTTAAACTGTAATGGACCCCACTCATTCTAAACGAGCTCAGGTATCTGCTGTTTGTCCCCTGCAGTGGGCTGTGGTGGGTGACACCTTCCCTCTCGGCTGCAAGTTTCAAAAGTCCATCGTGTTCAAAGACAACACCTTCAAGGACAACCCAGATGAGAAAAATCCCATCTACAGGTACGCACGCTCTCACGATGGGAGAGTCTCAATTTGAACCTGGTTTTTCTACAAAAACAACCAAAAATGTTCCCTGATCTGGAAACGTCACCCTAACAGCAACATCGGTGTGTTGGCTTTGTTGCAGCCATAAAATGCCATCACAAATATCGTGTCCCTGTCCTATCATTTATCATGTTACCGTAATACAACATTTGATGCAGTGTTTGTCTTGTTCTAGCACTAAATATGGAATTTATGAACCAAACTGTGGTCTGGACAAAGTCTTCATGTCCTGGGGTCATGATGGTCAGAGAATTATTACAGTATACACTGATCTATCAATAGAAAAGCTCATTTACTCACTGTACCTGACTTAAAGTATGATGTCTACTCAGAGTACCTGTACAGAGTCATGAAGTTCAACAACTGCTCTATCCCAGAGGAGGTGAGTACATGGCTTTACTAGATGAAAGCATTGATTTCTGTACATTTTCGTGGTCATCGGCCCTCTCAGCCGTCTGGGATCTCCCTTTATTTTTTCCCTCTTAGGGGTTGTACATGATCCGTTTCCATTCCTTCTATCCATGGCATTCCCATGACGACTACATGCATCTGTGCAATGACAAAGACCTGAGCATGCTGCCGTGGGTCCAATTGTTCAAGTGAGTATCATCCGCTCTCATTCATGCATTTACAAACATTCTCACATACGCCGTTTTGACCCGATGCTGCACTTTCCCTATTGTCCACAGTAAATATGACCTGTACACCAAGACGACCGATTTGCCCGACGTTGAAAAGCTGAAGCCGTACTATCAGTCACTGATTGACAAATACTGTCCCGGAATACTGAAGTGGTGAGATGTGAAAGAGATGTGCAAAGATCACGCCTGATAAGATATTAATCGCATATCTAGCACGACTGAAAATGAATTGATGCGTTTTCTTTATACCCACGTACGCTACATCCTATGTACAGATATAACAAATTACCAAGTATGTTTTTCTTGAAACGGCCATTAAAGAGACGTACAAATTAATAATCACAATATAACCTGAATATAAACTCAAATCAGTCATAAAAAAGGACAAACATTTGTATAATGTATCATTTAATGTTATAAAGAACTTGTGAACCTGCGATACTGATTTGTGTCATGATTCATTTCACACTAACAAAAATATATAGGTGTGAACCAGGAGAAATACCATTATGTATATATACAGCAATACACACATGCACACACACTCGCAACACAAAACACACAATTGCTTGGAAGCCCATTTAGTGTTATTACTCTCTTCCATCATTCTGTTGATGGATAAACAATAAGTGCCTTTAAAATGCCCCATTCTTCTGCAGTAGTTTGATTTTATCCATAGATTCAACTATCAGTACATACGAGAGCGTTCATCCGTAAACATCCAGGCAGTTCACAAGTGTCTGGTCATTTAATGCGAATGTGATCAGGAGAAAAAAAAACAAAAAACAACTTTCCTGTTATTGCCTGATTCTGAGACAGAAATAAACTCTACATGGCTTTTTTTGGTCATTTTTGTATAACTTTTACACAGGCAGCTGGTGATGACTGCTAACACTGCATTCATCAGACCTTTCTCTTTCTTAGGCTGTCATCATTTTCTTTCTGCTCGTCCTGCTCACTCTCCTCCTCCTCCTCCTCCTCATCCACTTCTTCCTCTTTGTTATTACTCACAGCATCTTTCTCTTCATCATCTCCCTCCTCCACTTCGTCTCCACACTTCTCTCCATCCTCTTCCTCCTCCGCTGCCTGCTGCTCATCTGACTGCTTGGTATTGTCTGAAGAGCTGTCAGCAACACTTTCTGTATAATCACTCACAAGGACCTTGTGTCCTACAGATGTACTTTGTGTGTTTTTGTTCCTGTTTGACAGTCCCTTGAGCAGACAGAGGGTAGCACTGCCAGCAATCAGAGTCCAGATTAACATGGGTGTAGGAACACCCCTGACCTGAGAGCGGAACCACCTCACCGCTCGGGCAACTGTGGTGTTTGACACACGAGGGGAGGATGATTTGTCCTGTAGAACACAGAGAGTTTTTAGAATCAGACCCTTTACACTTCATGTATAAAGTCATACCATAAACTTACCTTAAGTCCATGCTGACTGAGCATTCCTTCCAGGAAAGAGTTACCGAGGTGCACTGTGGGATAAAATTCCTCAGCATAGACCCTCCTCCACCAATTGCTAGGGTACGACCTGCAAAACAAGCCGAGCCAACAACATAGGTCAAGGCTGCATGTTTCAGATCTCAGGCTACACCAAAACACAGGAATCATTTGATTGGTTCAGTGTGTAAATGGAGAAAGTGTGTGTGTGTGTG
The DNA here is from genome assembly GCA_900303265.1 of Brotula barbata. Classification (NCBI taxonomy): domain Eukaryota; kingdom Metazoa; phylum Chordata; class Actinopteri; order Ophidiiformes; family Ophidiidae; genus Brotula; species Brotula barbata. Next base: position 81,431 of record OMNV01011831.1, on the reverse strand, counting down.
TGTGTGTGTGTGTGTGTGTGTGTGTGTGTGTGTGTGTGTGTGTGCGTGTGCACATATGTGTGCGTGAGAGACAGAGAGCACTGACCCATCAGCCTTCGGTTCAGTAAACCAATATTTGTAGCGGTGGGCTCTGAGGTAGGTAGGAGGGTTCAGGTGGAATGGATACTGAGATACATCCGTCTGGATCAGCTCTATCACTGAAGAACACACAAGGCCCAGCTTTCAATTAGCAGCTCGTGCTTTCTTGAAATCACAGCATTCCTTTAAACGGTAATTCAACACTGCTGGTAGCAACTTTTAAGCATCCTCCACATTTTACACTGGTCAATGCTGTGAGTGAGGCTGTGCTGCACACCTACATCCTATGAGGAAGAGAGCAACATGAGAACTCTGAGCGAAGGTTCCTTCAGTTTTGGCTGCAAACGTACCGTCTCTCTTGCCCTGCAGCAGTCTGTGCATGAAGCTGGTAAACCACGGTGCCTGTGTGTGGCTCCCAAGGGCAGCAAACCACATCTGCCAGTCTAACCTGGGCTGGTGGGGCGTCAACACGGGAGGGGAAGCACTTAGGTTTCCCGGCTTATACATAAACTCAATCTCCTAAAAAAAAAAAAAAAAAAAAAAAAAAAAAAAAAA